>CM070487.1:4068622-4233622 GCA_036324585.1 Champsocephalus esox | reverse complement strand
CAATTCTAGAACTTTGTCATGAACTCATTGCAATACTCCAAAGTCCAAATATAAAAAATGCTTACATGCATTTAAAATCAAGACATTTTACATGTATGTGAGTCGCACAAATACAAATCAACTTTTGTTCCTCATGTGGGCAAGGACCAACAGACACTTGACAATGTTTGTCCCTCCCTGTGAGGACAAAGGAGACTGAGTGGAGAGCTCTGAAACACAGTGGGATAACATGAAGCTATGGTTTTACTGGTAAACACAGACTTGAATTCGACGACATGTTGTTAACCATTGACATCAGAAACACAACATGTATCAGCAGAAGTTAATTCATGGTTTTAATGAATTCTTTGTAAATGTGGGGCCAGATCTGGCAGAAAAAATTAAAACCGTGGAAACAACTAAAGGGGAAGATACGGACCTCTGGAATGAAAACAATAGCTCTTTCTTCCTCACACCAGTCGAAGAAAAAGAAATCATCGATACTGTGCGAAAATGTAAAAGTAAATCCTCGACCGATTGGAAAAATATTGATATGATTATAGTAAAACACATTATTGAAGACATTTCAGACACATCTCTTTAACTTGTCTTTTCAATCTGGTAAATTCCCAAATAAAATGAAAATAGTAAAAGTTATACCATTATATAAAACTGTGGATAAACACCATTACACAAATTACAGACCTGTTTCATTGCTCTCTCAGTTTTCCAATGTCCTTGAAAAGCTTTTTACAAAAAGACGTTTCATGAAACACATCAGCTTTTGGACGACAGTCAATATGGATTCAGGAAAGACAGATCAATATCTATGGCACTAATGGAATTAAGTGAGGAAATAGAAAACTGCGTGGACAATACAAAACAAGCAGTGGGAATATGTATAGACTTACTAAAAACATTTGACACCATAGATCACAATATTTACTGACAAAACTGGAACGGTATGGCATCAGAGGGGTGAGACTGGGTGAGAGATTATTTAAGCAACAGACAACACTTTGTTGAAATTGGTGAACATAAATCAGAATACATGAAAATAACTTGTGGAGTACCTCAGGGGTCCGTGTTGGGTCCAAAGCTGTTCATAATATACATCAACGACATTTGCAGAGTATCAAATATATTGAAATTTATTTTATTTGCGGATGATACTAATATTTTTTGTTCCGGTGACAATTTGAAAGAGCTAATGGAAGTGATAACAGCAAAAATGATTCAAGTAAAACATTGGTTTGACACAAACAAATTATCATTAAATAGAAGCAAAACAAAGATTATGTTATTTGGAAAACATAAAACAAATCCACAGATACAATTAATACTAGATAACATACATATAGAAAGAGTATATGAAATTAAGTTCCTTGGTGTGGTTTGAGATCACAAAATCAGCTGGAAACCTCATATCCCTCATGTAAAAGCAATGTAAATCGCAATATTTGGAAAAGCCAGATACATTCTGGACTATAACTCATTGTATACTCTATATAACACACTAATATAGCCATATCTGATTTACTGTGTGGAGATTTGGGGAAACACGTACAAAACCAACCTACAGCCGTTATGCACATTACAAACAGGGCTATAAGAGTTATCAATAATGTTGGATATCTTGAACACACTCATGTATTATTTTTGAAGTCACACATATTGAAGTCCATTGATCTGGTTCAATTTAAAACGGCACAAATCATGTACAGAGCCAGACATAATCTACTTCCTAGGAAATTAAAAACATTGTTCGTAGACAGAGAGGGTGGGTATAATTTGAGGGGAAATCTACATTTGAAACAACTCAAGGTCAGAACAACTCTGAGAAGTATGAGTATAACAATCTGTGGGGTGATTTCATGGAATGGTTTGGAGCAGGAGTTAGCACGTATAGGGATGCATATCGTTGACTTTTTTACGATACCGATACCACTGAACGATACCGATCCTCAACCGATACATATTGTGATACTTTGAAAATGTATCATCCCACAATTACTATTAAAAATATGAAGAAAACCGATAATGGAATATCTTTTATACCATCAGGTGTGCCGCGTGCTAGCACATCTTGTCAATGCAAACAGACTGTTATAGCACCGTTATAATTAATGTTAAACCTGAGATTCGACTAGAGAACAAATACATAATAGAATAATGGTCATGAGATCTCGGCATTGCCCAAACAAACAAATCTTATCTTTAAAATCAACCTTCACTGGTGAGAGAAAACAAATCCCATCATTTGTGGGACTTTTACCTTTCTAGTATTGAACAAACAATGAAAAATACATAACATATGAAGAAAAACGATTATGCAATCTAATTTATAACACCCGCCATCACGGGCCACGGACTCACTTTTAAAATTAATTAGTATCGAATACTTTCAAAGTATCGAAACCGGATCTGATTTCGGTACGGTATACCGTAGCCACCAGTAACCGGTATTTCGGTAATACCGGTATGCGTCCCTAAGCACGTAGCATAATTCAGTTTAAAAGGATGTACAGAAACACTTTTTGGGAAAACTATGAGAATGAAGAAAGGTGATTGAAGATGAGAAATGATTGTATATGTTTGTATACATGTAAGTAAGTAGGAATAACTTGCATAATGATTTAAAGGACAATCATTGATCAAGTAAGGGGTGGGAATTAATAAGCATTTGCTTCCTCCTGCTCCCTTTCGGACACATATGATTTTTTATTATTAATATGAAGAATTGTTTTGTTGAATATATAAATATTATCATGAATGTGGATAAATACTGTATTTTAACAATACAGTATTCTGTTTTTCACATTTGTTATTTTTGCTTTGTTATTTTATTAATCTGTTCGAAATAAAGATTGAAATGAAAGGAAATGAAGCTCAGTCGTCAGTCTGTAGGGACTTGGCTTAGGAGCCAGAAGACCGCTGGTTGGAGTACCCAAACAGACCAAGTGTGGACTAGTACTTTGAGAGGTGCCGGTTGAACTTCAGTATTCTGCTGAGTTGCACATGGCCCCAACAGCTCCTAGTAGGATGGGTTACATGCAGAGTTTGTGTGGATGGATTTGATTCACCCCTTTTCCATGTCTTCTGCCACAGACTCAAAACTGTCAGTGTGCACTTGGCCTGAAGAAAACTACTCTTTTCTTGTTGGAATAACTATTTGTATACTTTTTGGGGCTTTCCCCTACCAATCAGAGCAGACTGGGCTCTGGTTTCAGACAGAGGGTGAAAAGAGGTGCTGCAGTATGAGAACAATAAAGACATTTTGAACATTAGAGCATGGAGACATGTCCCAGTAGAGACACTAAAAACTAATGTCAACCTGAACACGAGCAGAACATGTCCTCCGTATCTGAAGCACTTGAAGCAGTTCAGCATATGATGATTGTAGCCATATGATTCAATGCACTTCCCTCCTTATTAGTTCCTCAAATACTAAGCATATAACTTAACAAAAGTGTTAATCCCGTATCATTTCTTTATTTACACACACATGAATGAGATTCCTCGATCACACACACCTTGCTGTCTGATTTACATGTAGTGTCCTGCTGAATGACTTGAACATGTGCTTTGTGTCAAGATGTACTGTTCCTTTAATCTCACTTTAAATGTGTAGCTGCTCCATGCCTGCAAATCTGCCCGTGTGTGTGCGTGTGTGTGTGTGTGTGTGTGTGTGTGTGTGTGTGCGTGTGTGTGTGTGTGTGTGTGTGTGTGTGTGTGTGTGTGTGTGTGTGTGTGTGTGTGTGTGTGTGTGTGTGTGTGCAGCATTGAGGCAGAGAGAGTGCTGACCCTGGTGTTTCCTTGTAGGGAGAGGCACAGCTCAGAGGTGAGTGTGCTGAGGCACTTGGATGGCTCACACACACACAGCCTGCTGTCCCGGCAGCCTCACACTCTCTGCGTGTGTGTGCCTCCCTGTCGTCACCAGGTATTCCACCGACACACTCAACTGTTGACAGTGAACACTGCTGTACTGCATGTCAGTCACATTAACACACACTTCAAAGCAGCTGACTCAAGACACCTGGTTCATATGACAGCAGCTCTCTCTCTCTGTCTTCACATGTACTTTTCATATGTAAACACTATACATGTACCTGTAATGCTGTAACACTGCTGAATGTCAATGGTCTGCAGAGGCTAAATCCCTCTTTGCTATGCCTTTTGAACACTAAAGCATGGAGACGTGTCCCAGTAGAGACACTAAATACTGATATGAACATGAGCAGAGTATTTCCTCTTTACATGGATACATCCCTAACCCTTGACATTTGAGAGGCTTGTTATCAGAATAGTCATTTATCAATTTTGTATTGATGGGCTATATAATTATTGAATTACTGAAACATGTTACTGATGGTGGGAGGTGTGTGGCGTAGTGTGTTGGTGTTCGGATCAGGAGGTCACAGGTTCAAACCCCTCTGCAGTCAGCATGGCGTTGTGTCCCTCAGACACTTCACCCCAAAGATTGCGTATGGAAGTCACTTTGGATAAAAGTGTCTAACATGTACTGTAATGAGTATAGGAGCAAATGGTAGTTATTATTAACAACTGTACTCCCATATATGCGTTTAGTTTGACTTTATTTTAATAATCAGAATCAGAAACGGGTTTATTGCCAGGTGGGTTCACACGTACGAGGAATTTGACTTGATGCCATGGTGCAGATATAATATATAAAACAAAACATCAAAAAGTACACAAACTATATTAAGAACACTGTAAACAAAATATAGTAAGATAGCAATACAATAAAGCTGTAATTTACAGTGAAATATAATGCAGTGGATTATAGAATACAGAATATAAAATCTGTGCAGTAAGCAATATTTGAACAATATTTAAACATTGTGTGCATTAATGCGTATAGAGTGTGCGTTGTGGCTGAGGTAAAGTGTCAGTGGGGGGCGGGGCTTGTTGAAGAGGCCGGTAGCGGAGAGGATGGCCTGTTCGTGTTGTTCATGTTTTCCGCTTTATTGTGCTGTGTTTGTACATTTAACTCGTACATATATATACTTACAAACCTTTACATGACACAGGTGTTGACACAGATGACTATGATGTTTTCTTTTACTGGTGAATTCCTCTGTGATGGCTGTGTGTCCCATCGCTCTCCACTTAAGCTGACGTTGAGCTGTAGGTTCGAACGGTCTCTTCCCACTTAATGCTGGTGTGTCTATGATTAATTGCGGCCTGTTTGACATCCGGAGAGCAGAACAGAGCTGTCTCCTGTGAACCTGTGTAATTAAAGGTATAAGAAGAAAAGACCAGGAAGTGTAGTATTTCATGATTTGTGCTTTTTGCAATTTGTTAATGGTTAATCAGGAGGAACATCATTGGTTTAGGCTCTGCATGCTTTTAGCACGGCACCAAGCGCTTCCTGTTCCTCACAGATGAACCCTGATCAGGAGAGGTCCCAGTGATCAGCTCGAAGCAAACACAACACGGCTCAGTCTGTCTTTCAAAAGTGTTTCAAATGTACTCATTTCAAAGAAAGCAACCAAAGTTAAGACGAAGCTCAGATGTATGATTTCTAGCCTATCTTTTGATGAAGAGATGTCTTATGAACAGGGTTACTTTAAAAATATATTATGTGACAATAACTACATACATGTAACCTAATCTGAGTATCAAAATGTGATAACCTGATTACTTTCCATTACTTTTGGATTACCTCAATATTAAATGCAATGCAAATAAATACAAGAGAAAATAAAAATCTTTTTTTAATATCATTTAATTGTACAGGATGAGTAGAGTTATGATTAGATTACATTCAAGATTTCAACATGACACCGAAAAAAAGAATTGTTCCAACAAATAGTTAAGTACAAAGAAGAAATACATCTGATCCTTTTACACTATACGCACAGATTTGTAGTAACATTGTAATCCTGCTAGTAATCCCGGATTTTAAAACTGTAACAGTAATCTGATTACACCTGTTTTCTGCTACTGTAAAGCAGGGGTGTCAAACTGAATTTCATCGCGGGCCACATCAGCATTATGGTTGCACTCAAAGGGCCAGTTGTAACTTTAAGACTATATAAAAATACATATATAAATATATAATATATAAAATCATGTATTATATTACATCATTGCCTCTGCATTGGAACTACGTCTGAAAGCAGAAGTCTACGGCAAATAATTGCAAGTCTCTTCAGTGCGTATGTCCCAAAATGATTTAAAAAGAAAAGCCAAATTCTGGAGAAAAAATAAATAGAAGTGACATTTTGAAATAAAAATCTAATTCTGAGAAAAAGGAATTCTATGAAAAAATGCATATTTTGAAGAAAAAAGTCATATTTGAGATGCATTGTGGGACATGTAGTTTATGGGCAACATACTTCTGTAGCATGTAACCGTATAATAAACATATTATATTCTTTGCAAGCTCTTGTGGGGCCACATAAAATGAAGTCGCGGGCCGAATGTGGCCCCCGGGCCTTGAGTTTAACACCCCTGCTGTAAGGGAATACAGTTAATTTGATTTCTAATCCTGATGACGTCATCCTGTTACATGTCATCTGTTACTCCCCAAGCCTGTTATTGAACAGGAAGGAAAGAAACATGTTTCCCGTGTTCACTCACTGGAGTTTTAAAAGACAATTAAACATGTGATTTCACATTCAGTCATATCATTATTATGGGACTGTTGTGTGTTATACTGAATGTCATCGTTCTGTACATCCCGTGAACTTCCATGGGATTGAACATATTCAAGCAGGAAACACACCACGAGCATAAAAACAGAGAGTGAAAAAGTGATTAAACACAATAAGTCAAAGCTCAAATGTGTGCTTACAATAGATTTGAGAATTTGATGCTTGAACACAGTTCGTTCACAGAGAAGACACACCTTCCCCTGCAGTGGTCCTGGTGTGTTGGTGCTGCAGGCTGGATGCTGTGCAGCAGTATCATGTCCTGCTCCCTCTCAGCACACTGACCTTCCAACATGTCAGTCTGGTCAATAGATAGACCGCTGCTATCACTACACACTCACAGGTTTCACCTTCCTGCAGACATTGATCGTCCTTCTCCTCTCTTTCCCGTCCTCTATGTTCCACTTTGCGCCCCCTGACGATCCAAAACTAAAGCACCCCTCTTCATGCTTCGCCACAGCAGCACTAACATTGGCAAGCTCAAGCGCGCTGGACTTGTCGTACTTACATTAACCCATTGGCACATATGCTTTTGATTTGATTTATTGTGACTACAAACAAATGTAGCAGCTAACATATGTTCATGTGTTCCTGCACAGCAGCCTGCTGTGGCCAAGCTGTCCGTCTGAAGCAGAGGAATGCAAAACGTTTCTATCGTCTCCAGACACCGGTCTCTCCTTACATTTTGACCAAGAACCTTTAGTTTCCTAAATTCATCAAATATGTTTCTAAGTCATGTTGAAACAGTCTGATAACTGTCGTGAAATCGGAAAAAATTAAAAGGATTCTGGAGGTGTGGCTAGACTTGTGTCACTTTCCAACAACTCCAGTGTAAAAGTTCTAAGTAAAGTCCAAGCTGTATTCAAAAAATCATTTACAAAATGTTTTATACAACTAAATATTCGGCTTAAATTGTTGTTGGTGTTTAGCCTTAAAAAACAATATGTTCACTGCACGCACATTTGCTATGTAGGATTTTATTTGCGCTAATGTTAGCGCTAATGACAGTTAAAGTGGGGTAGGTACGTTTGAGAAACCGGCCCGAGATACACTTAAGCAATAGCTCACGACGGGCCGTGGTATATGCTCATTATATCACAGCTAAGGGGCGTGGTTCGGCCCGCTACGAATATAACACATGGAGGGTTGTGTTATATTCCATGGAATGCTCTTAACATCCCGATAGCAATGAATATCTGAAGTGCTTTGACTAAAAATCCATACAAAAATGTCATCTGTGGAAGCCGTGGTACTGTAAAAAGCACGACCAATCATCTGAGCCGGCCCGGCTAAAGTAACTGGATGGCCTACCTGCCTGTCAGCCTTCCATCTGTGCACAAACTTGTCTCGTGCCCTCATTGGTCATGTGCGCGTTCGTGTGTGTTGGAGGAGGGGCTCTGTAAGGAAGGAGCACATTTGTTCCGGTTGTGTATTTTCAAATTCTAGCGCACTCCAGCTGCTTTCTCCAAAATTACCCCACCTTTAAGTAAGGATAAATATTTTCAGAAGTTAAGCGTCCTTCTCATGAAACACAATATTCACTTTGCTCACCGTGAGGTTGGCCGCAGAGCTTTGTGGTGGAAATAGCTAGATCGTTTTGGTTCTATGTTTGCGGCACATGCTAGCTTGCGCCGCTACATAAAGCTGTCATCTGATTGGTTGTGTGTTGCAAGGTCAACGGTAAATTAGATCAAATTTAAATAATTTGAACTGTAAGCGCAATACTTGGATACAATTTTGAGCGATGCGCAACACCGACGGTGGTGCATCTGCCAGCGCAGAGCCGTTTTACCGCGTATCGGGTGAATGCAGCTGGACCCTTTTTTGTTCTGTCGCTGTACAGTACTGACGTTGAGTCGTGCTCTGGCTGCTCACGGACACTGACAATAAGTTTGCCCGACATTTGACACCTCAATTAATTCCATTTAATTTGCTTCGCCTTGACCAAATTCACTCGCTGCTCAACTCAGCAGCAGGTGGCAGGCTACATTAGCCGCTACTAGCATAATACACCCTAATAGACCTTTTTCCAGCAGATGTTTTGATTGGAAATTAAATTAATATTAATGGCAATATCCATTTAGTGGTATGATGTCCTTTAAGTGGTCACTTGGAAGCAATCTTTTCCAGCAGCGATCATTTATGTTAACCATGCTATTAATGAACCCAGAACTAGCATTTGGTTGAGTCGCACTAAACAGAGGGTCCAGCATCAGGTCGCCTGCTGAATGAAGCCTTTCCTTTAGCAGTTTAACAGCCTGATATCTTTCTCAGGACCATCACCATTAAAAATACACCCTGCTGTGTTCATCCCGTTTCTGTTATTTCTTCACATGTTTATGTCATCGGGGTCTTGTCGATCTGAGAGGGTGAGTGTGTGTATTGTGCACAGTGACGGCTGACACGCCCAACAAGAGGACACAGTGAAATAAAATATATTGGTCCACCAGTTTGTTGATCGATGCGCTTTCCTTCCGGCTGCATTATCATTCCATTTCAGAAAGTGGTCCTTGAATTGAATAATGTCCTTCACTGCAGCGACTCTGGAGGCATACCTGACCACATATGCAAATAGGACACAATGAGACCATAACAAGGTGTTCTTAATGCTTAGCATGCTTGCACCACATGGTGTTAGTCAGCTGGATGTGTGTCTGTCCACAGCTCTGTGCTCTGTGCTCACGGACACACGGATGCTCCGGGAGGAAGACGACACTCTGATTGATATGGGAGCACATCTCCACATGCAAATCAAACGGCGACTCAGCAGACACAGAGACGTTTCAGGTCACAGTGTGTCGCACACACAGTGTCCGCTGATATGCATCGTGGCACATTTACATTTAAAGATATCACCAGAAAGAAAGTGACCGCTGAGAGATAAAGGAAAAGAAACGGGTTGAACTGTTATCGGCGCAGTCTAATGGTGTGTCCCCTAATCTATAGACATGTGGCTCATGCTGTCAGCACTCGATCTTCAAAGGGGATACACCTTTTAGATTTGCATGACCAGTGGTCTTCCATCAAGAGCCCCCCTATCAGGGCAGCTGTTGAGCTACTACAACTCAAAGAGCAGCACTCCCTGGAAAAATGTGAAGTATGAATCACAGTTATTATTAGCTGCAACAGTATTTCTTGTTTGTGGTGCGGTTACATTTGTTTTTGAGCCACAGAGTGCCATGGTGATTTTGTTGTTTGTCTCTCTTTGTGTCTGTCACAACATATTTCATCACCCCCCATCGAGATGAAGATTCATCTGGTCTGTCTGTCTGTCTGTCTGTCTGTCTGTCTGTGTGTCTGTCTGTGTGTGTGTCTGTCTGTCTGTCTGTCTGTCTGTCGTGTCTGTCTGTCTGTCTGTCTGTCTGTCTGTCTGTCTGTCTGTGTGTGTGTGTGTGTGTGTGTGTGTGTGTGAGAGATCGGTTCCTGAGGGCATAACTGACAAAGATGTGATCTTTCGACTGTTATTGTAATAACGATAATCCGTCATGAATTACAATATTTGAACATGTTTGCAACATTATTCACATTTCGTTGTAAGATATACTGTATTTAAAATGATTTGTGATTCATTTTAAGAAGATAATTGCAATTAAGTCTGTAGAATACGATTAGAGGGCCATGACGTCTATACAATTAATTTAGGACAACACTTGTCAAAAATATGCTTTCTGCAATTTTAGTATTCCAGTAGCCCTTATTGGGATTCTGAAGTCCAAAAAGCATTACCACAGAGAATTATACAACGGAACATAAGAGTAGAATCTATTTATGATAGAGTAGTGGAAATATTGAAGATCAAATTACAATGTGAGGGGTGGTTGCTAATTCTGGAGCTCTTCAACCCCACATGTGTGCAGATATAAAAATAAAACATACTTATTGGCTTGGTTAGTTATTGTTAAGGTAAAAACACTATTATTTGATGATAATTGACCATAAATCAGCTCCACTTCTACTTTATTGGTGTGTTACCCTCAGTAGCCTCTAGATGTCACTGTGACTCAATTAAGCTGAGCTTCTCTGTAGACCCACTGAAGCTGAAAGGAGGGCTCACACACGCACACGCACGCACGCACACACACACACACACACACACACACACACACACACACACACACACACACACACACACACACACAGACAGGGACTAAATCCCAGCTTGATGAGTTTGCTGTGAATATACGTGTATATAGCACATTTCAACACAAGGCAATCCAAAGTGCTTTACAAAAATGAAAAACATTAAGAGCATTAAGAAATAGTACAGCGGAAACACATTATAAAGTTACATTTAAAAACATTCATTAAAAAGCAAAGAGAATAAAATGAACATAAATAAATATGGATAAAAGTTACTGTGCAGTATGAGATAGGAAAAAAGAAAAGTCTTCTTGCTGGATTTCAAAGTAGTCAGAGTTGCAGCGGACCTGCAGGTTTCTGGGGGTTTGTTCCAGATATTTGGAGCATAATAACTGAACGCTGCTTCTCCATGTTTAGTTCTGACTCTGGGGACAGGAAGCTGACCAGTCCCTGAAGACCTGAGAGATCTGGATGGTTCATAGTTTAGCAGGAGGTCAGAAATGTATTTTGGGCCTAAACCATTCAGTGCTTTATAATCCAGCAGCAGTATTTTGAAATCTATTCTTTGACACACAGGAAGCCAGTGTGAAAGACTTCAGAGCAGGAGTGATGTGATCCACTTTCTTAGAGTTTGTGCCAAAGTGTGAACAGACCAGATACTGTTTGAGGTGAAGAGTTTAACCTCTGGAGAGCATGAATGTGTTCATAAAAATTGATGACAAATAGTGGCACAATGTAACCCAACACTTGTTGTGTTCCACCGGTATGACAGGAGGTCATCACAACTGATTCCTCCTCTGGGGACCCTCAATATCAAGTATACGGTTATAGAAGTCCAGCCGGTTAGCTTTCAGGACTTGTTGCCAATTTGCCATGGACCCAAGTGCCGATCAAAACCAACATGCAGACAAAAATGTATATCACTGAATATATGCGATCGTGTTTGTGCTGTTCTGTTATACTGCAGTGTAACTTCTAACAGCCCCTCCCCATCGTCTCAACATAGAGAAATAGTACATTCCTAACTGGGAAGATGATGTAAGGTTTTCATTTGGCATTCTTCTATGCAGATCTGTATCGATATTTATAGAGTTTACAAGACAGCTGTGTGTCTGTCATTTAATTTGTATAATGCTTAAGTGATATTCAGTAGTTTCACTTTGAGACCATTGAGCATGGAAAGGTCAATGACAAGATTTCAGTAAAACCTGAGTAATTTTGACTATCGTTAATGTCTGCAGTTTTACCGTCATTTACCTTTTATTTTAGAGTTAAGGGGCAGCTGTGAACTCATAGTTGCTGATAGTTGCTTCTGAATTCTGTAAAAAAGTAATATGAATAAATGAATTGATTAAAATGTGTATCCTATAATAACACTGAACAAACATATAAGAGACTTTGTCTTCAAAGGGTGCAAACTGGAGTTGTATTAAGTGTAGACACTACAGAGAATAGAGTTACATCACAACTGTCCAGTGCCATTCATCCTCAATGTGTCAGAGCAGGACACACGGCTCACAGATTTCTGTTTTCTCCCTCCTTGTTGTCATATTTCATCCGTCATATATTAGTAGACACAATATCATTACATATTGTGACACCAGCTAAATAACTCACATTATTCCTATCTCCAGCCGAAATATAATAACTATTTACACAAAATAACAAATAAAGAAAACTATAGGAAATAATAGGAACTCATCCAACGAAAGTACATACAGGAACTCAAGTCAAGCTCAACAAATATTGTTATTTTTTTGAGGGTTCCACCAAAAGCTGTGATGACATGAGGGATTAAGGAATTACATTATTTGATAGTCACCCAAGGATTAGGGACCATTAGATTAATTAGTTCCCTTCATAAGAGAAGGAGATGTAGGGCACGTTTAGCAAGGAAGACATTTATGAGCATGTATATTTTGTGAAGCTATAAAATTAGCAGGCCATGTGGACCAGAGGTGGGAGAAGTACTCAGGTCTTGTATTTCAGTACAAGTAGTACAAGTTTTGTTACAAGGAAAAGTCCTGCATTAAAATGTTTATCCAAGTAAAAGTACAAAAGTATTACTATCAACATATAGTACTCATTATTCAGATTGGTCCATCTCAGAATAATATGATAAGTTTTATAATGATTGATAATTAAAGTGTTCTCAAAGCTGGTGAAGGTGCAGCTAGTTTGAATGACTTTGTAGACTGCAGATTCAACACTTGATTATATTTCATCATTAATCCAAATATGTAAAGTAACTAAAGGTATAGCCTACTATTCAATAAATGAAGTGGAGTAAAAATACAACATTTACCTCTGCATTTTAGTGGGTTATAAGCAGGGGAAGAAACTAAGTACATTTTCCTCAAGCACTATACCTAAGTACAATTTAGTACTTTTACTCCACTACAATTCAGAGGTAAATCGTGTACCCCCCTGTTGACAGTTCACGAGCGCGTCCATAGTGTCTCCCCCCCCCCTCCCCGTCCACCCAGTAAAAAAAAATCCCCACTACACCACTGGGCAAAGTGTTACCGTTCTCAGTAAATATAAAACAATGTTTCCAAATGAAGGAAACGGGAAATGTGTGTCCCCATGCTAGTTGTGCTGTTGTGGCGGCGGCAGTGAGCCGTCAGTGGAGCTGTCGGTCGGACGGACCTCCCTCTTTGTGCTGCCGCCTCGGTAGGCTGTCCTGTCAGCCCGGAGAAACCCCAGCCTGGCTGCGAGGAGGGCGGAGCTGCCCTGGCTGTCACAAAGACATGTTTCATTAAAAAAAACTAGCCACTACGCTACGTACTGTCTCTATTTACACGGCTTTCTTTGGGCTTAACACCGACGACAGAGCGCTCGTTCAGCCGACTCGAGCAGAAGCAGGATGCCGGTGAAAGGCGGAGGAAGACTGGCCTCTTACCCGAGCAAGAGCGAAAATGTCGGAGTAAGTGGCGCTGTGCTGTATGTTTGACATGTGTGAAGTTACACTTGGTAACATGTATCAAGTTCGCCATAACGTCCCCACGTTTTGTCAAATCATTTTACCGGCCGTGTTAAGTGTGTGCGTATGTGTCCTTTAAAAACATGCCGAAGTGGCTGAGGCTCGGTCAGGCTGTGAGGTGCATGTCGGCCAGCCAATAGTCAGCGTGTCAAACACCTGTTGTGCTTCAGGAGAGCCAATAGAAAGCCTCGTTACATAATATTTGCTCTGCTGGTGTTTCTGTTCGCCTGAAACCTGAGAAAACTGCTCGAACTTTCATCTTGTTTTATCCAGTGGTGAGAGTTGGTGGCTGTAATCCTGACCAGATTGACATCTGGGATTTGATGGGGGTTCTCTGGAGATTAGAAGGTCACTGGATGTAATCAGTAGTCCAGAAGGGGAAGTGTGTGTGAGGAAAGTGAAGGTCATGCTGCCAGTGAGAAAGTCACCTAACCTGTCCAGCAGCCACCTGTGGAGTCAACATGTGTGTGAGATCACAGGCACAGGACACGGAAGAACTACTTTCTCTGTAACATTACACACCCCCAGAGGCTCCTTCTGGTCTGGTTGGTGCGCCTAGTAGGAGAGAGGCTATTGAGATAGTGTGTGTGTGTGTGTGTGTGTGTGTGTGTGTGTGTGTGTGTGTGTGTGTGTGTGTGTGTGTGTGTGTGTGTGTGTGTGTGTGTGTGTGTGTGTGTGTGTGTGTGTGTGTGTGTGTGCGCGAGTCTTACACACTGAAGCAATCCTCTTAACCAAGGTATTCTAACAATTTGTCTTAAACTCAGCCTGCTTCTCCCAATGACCACACGCACAGTGTATAGCAACTGTTCTCTACGTCTCCTCCCTTCTAACTGTTTATACAATAGCTTGAAAGACATGCTTGTAGAAGTAAACGGGTCATGTCCTCAAAATGTCATCTCTTTCCTTGTGAAATATCCTATGAGAGTCACCGCTGAGGTGCAAGCGTCACTTGAACAGTAGGTATGGCGAGGAGTAGAGGTGCCAGCTGATGTGTAACCACAGACCATCTCTGTCAGAGAGTGACAGATCAAAGTTGAGGATGTTGGCGTGTAAGCAGTAAAAGCTGTTGAAAAGCTGATTGAAGTGTAAGCCCCTGGAGATGGTTGAAGTGTGCGCACTGTGAAGTGTCCGTTGTATCGCTGACGATGAGCTCTCAGGAACAGATGTTCTTCTCCCTGTGCAGACGACTGACTGGTGAGTGAGTGAGTGTTCATCAATGAGACGCTGCTCAGTACAAATACTAAACTGTACTTAACACAAATCCACTATACTTCCTTATTCATACGTCCTGTTCCTTGTCTAATCTAGTCAGTGCACATTGTTCCGCATGTGGCACAGCACATTCGTGTATTATGGAAAATGAAATCACCCTCCAGCCTCTCCCCTCTGTGTATCATCACTGTCCACAGAATGAATCGTCACCATCCAAGATGATGTATCCTGAGTGTCGTCATGTTTCTATCAAAGCTCCCATGAGCCAGTGGGGTTTGTTCATCAGATCCATTCTGTCTTGTACAGCAGTTGAGCTCCAGTGACGTGTTCACACCAGCACAGCTGCTGCCGGTGAACAGGGAGACATTCACACGCTGGCTGGCACCCATCACATAGACACTGGCTGGCACCCATCACATAGACACTGGCTGGCACCCGTCACAGAGACACTGGCTGGCACGGTCACACACTCGTGCACTATTTCTATGGAAACAGAGTAATGCGTGTCTCTTGGGGATGTCGAAGCTTAATGTTAACGCTAACTGGCACAACTCTGGCCAACAGTCACTTTTATTTTGAATGTCTATCGAGTGCTGCTGTGATGACATTTGTGTTAGCCAATGAGAAGGCTCCCTAGACGTGGAGGAGTCGATGTGATTCTTCCATGTATTATGGAATGTTGCAGGAAGTAACAAATGTGAGGATGCTTACTTACTTACTTTTTAAGCAGGATATTCCAAATTCCTTTATTCGTCCCACAGAGGATACAATGAAATATAACTTTTATAGAAGTACATATTCAGGGAAAATAAGTAAGTAAGCAGAATTTATAGAATAAGTGTAACATTGTAGAATTAGGTTTGGTAGCAGGGTTGATTGCAGTAGAAAATAAAACAATATATTTACATAGTAAAATACAGATTCTTGTTGGAATAGCCTTACTAAGAAGTAGCAGCCAGTGTTCATAATCATTTTAGCGATGCACATGTTGCACATAAGTGTTGTTGCACGCACCGCAATGGTGTCATAATCTCCACTTCTTAACGCCACTTGTAAAAGTTGAAGCATAAACACAAACGGCAGATGTAAATAGCTAATCTAATACGAAGTAACTACATCAGGGTTGTATGACTTTACTTCCTCAACGCTAAGCTACTGTAAAGGCATATTGACGGTTTGTAGCCTCATTACATCGCTTGTTAGCAACCCCTTTTTTAAGACACATTAAAACGTTATACATCCAGGAGTGGTCTGTCGTAGAATAATCATCTCGTAAGCTTATATTAACCACACACTTTATTTTAGGCATCTAACCGAAAACACGACTTCCAGACGACACAACCCAGGTGTTGAAATGCTAACAAATGTCCACTTTATTTATCTGTCCTCTTTGGATCTAAAGGGCTATATCAGCTTACTTGTGTTTTGGAGTTCTACTCAGCCTGTGAAGAAAGTGAATGTCTTCTTATAGCTTTTCTTTAACATCTCTTGACATCTTACACAAAGTTTCAGTTTCAGAACCATTCTTCCAAGTCAATTCATTGTTTCAGTCTGAAATTGGTGAAAAGGCCTATCAACATTTCCCAGATCCTCTTCAAATACGTGTTTTATCTGATGAGCTTCCAATGTATTTTATATAAATAAACCATTATGTGACTAATCATTTCTTCTTGGAGCAGTGGTTCCACCCCCTCCTCTCTGCATTATGCTGATTTGCTCCCCCCATGGTGCCTCATGTCTGACTGTTAGACATAACAGTTAACTAATAATGTTTTGGTGAGTGAGGGAATGCCAAAGTGTGGCTGTAGAGCTTCCCTGAAGTATCATATTAGATGTGCTCGGGTCTATGAACCCCCTCACCTTCTCCCTCTGCAGCCCCCACCCCCAACCGGTTGTGCAATACACAAACACTCTATAATTAGACTGCTCACATTGGGGATAATATAAAAGTTCGAGGCGGTTTTTGGCTGAAGACCAGCTCCTCATAAAAATGCTGTGGGGTTGTTGGCATACATTTGTACTGAGCAGACGCGTGTCCTTTGATCTAAAGTTTGTAAGGAATACTGTTCGCTGATCCAGTTTACCTTGGCCATGTGCTCACCTTAGGGGTGAGATATCACTTCGCATGACATGTCTCCTTGCTTTAATGTTCAAAAGGCTCTTTATTTTTCTCATACTGCCTGTGCTGCAGCACGTCTTTTCACCCTCTGTCTGAAACCATGATTGGTTAGCTGGCCATCTCTGTTGTGATTGGTCAACCACTAATGCCCCTTTCACACCAACGCGTTTTCAGGGCCGGTTCGGAGCTTTTCCTGTTCACACCGCAGCGAAGCAGCCTCTTAGCTCCGGAATCCGGTTTGTTTCAAGCACAAAGAAATTGTCCGGCTAGAGCAAAAGCTCCGCATCACGTCACGCTTCCGTGGAGGCGGGGGCAGGGGGAATCGGAATCGTCGTTGAAGTTGATGATTACGAGATAAGCAGTTTTGAAAGTAGCATGTAACGACAGTAAAGTTGGAAGTAAAGTCGTCCCATTTCTTCCATTTCATTTAGACAGAGCAAAACCAAAACGAGTAGCGCTTCAACACAATCGGTCATTGTTGTTGTTGTCGGTGTCAGCTGTGAGGGGTCTCCGCGCGGTTTGGCTTTATGAAGCAGGCACGCAAATGGTTACGTCATGACACAAACGATGACGCAATGACGCAGCACCAGTCGGACTCTGGGCGGTGTGAAAAGAGCCGGAGCTAAACCGAAGAATCGGTTCTGAACCTGAAAAGCTCTAGCACTGAGCTTGAACCAGAGTTGCGTTGGTGTGAATGAGGTATTAGCGATGCATGCATTTCACCTAATGTTGGAGCGCCAGCCAATAGAAGCTTGAATGTTCATAGTGACTTTGGGAGCGCCATTGCAGACCATTTACATGCACTAAAACCTATAGAACACACTACAGGAAAAGGAGAATCCTAAAAAGCCCAATTGTGCCACTTTAGCTTTACCATATTAATTCTCATAAAACAATGTTGTTGAACTTATTAATAGTTTACAGCAAGGATTTGTGGCAGGCTCAGATTGATGTAGAATGCTGGAAGTTACAGCAACTACTATGATCAGGGCCGGTCCTAGACATTTTGGTGCCCTAGGCGAGATTATGATTTGGTGCCCCCCCCCCTCCCCTTCTCCAAGCAATGCCTGATAAGTCAACATCCCCCACTTTCATCACTTACAGCACCCATCCTACAGGGCAAAGGCAAAATGTTGCCGGCCCGGGGTGCAAAGGGTGTTTACTTTATTGAATTATTAATGTAAATGTATTACATCAAGGGCAGAAAATTAGGCAGAATAAAACATTTGTTTTAATTCATTTTACATTTTTTAAAAAAAATTATTATAATTTTTCTCCCAGCGCAGTTCCCCTCCAGCCCTGGCGCACTAGGCCTAGACCGCCTATGTGCCTATGCCAAGGGCCGGCCCTGACTATGATGAATGCAAATCACTGTTCTGATTGCATAAAACACTTCCATTTCTATATTTAGACTTTATGCATATTGTTGTTTATTACTTGTACTTTTTCCTCTCAGCCCCTCACTTTGCATCTTCTTCCTTTTTGAGTTGCATCTTCAACACTTTTTTAACACACACCCATCCCTTGTAATGGTCAACTTTACTGATTTACACACCTCTGTTGATTTTTTTGTAACTTTCTTTAGCTATAGGAAGCTTTTCATTGTGCTGGAGACTGGTCACATTGTAGGTCGCCACTGTTTGGGATCAGGTTTCAATAAATAAAAAATGCACTGGTTGCATTTCATGCCTTTTTTTCCTTCCATTGTGGAAACTGTTCGAGCACATAGGTATACAAACCGCATTTACATCCACTGATTGACTCTAAAGTGCTTTTAAATCCTTGTTCTCGCGCACATTCTTTCAAGCATGGTTAGTTTTGCAAGTAAAATCAAGACTGTCAACATTAAAATATTGTATTGGAGAAAAAAGAGTGAGCAAACAGGATGAGACAAGATGTGTGCTGTTAATGTTATTGTGGTTTAGCGGAGCCTCGCCTTGCTCTATGTTCACTCCCATTCCACCTACGCCCACCATGCCTTGCAGTCTCTATGTTGTGAGATCATTGTGGGTGATTCTTTCCTGTTGCACAACAATCTAATATTATCATGTAGTATGTGATGCAACATTATTTCATATTAGAGAAATCCGATCAAACATGATTGGGCTGTCTTTTGTTTTTAGCACAATCTATCTACAGTAGTACGCTAGTTAATTTTAGATTGTTACAAGTCAGCTGCTCCGGTTTGTTTTTCTCATTGTTATTGTTGTCCAACTCGGAAAGTACTGACGTACTTATGCAGATTTTATCTCATTATATCCCATAACAGGTTTTTAATCATTGGGTTGGCCTTGATGGATGGTACAAACCGTGTGTGAGGTATCAGACCCTTTACATTATCAGATCATCAGTACCAACAAAGGAGTTTTTCTCAGATTGTTGGGAAATGTGAATTGGGCCTTAATCAGCCCCAAACTCATGTTATCTGATCCTGGCTTTATAGGAAATCACTCATTCCCAGACTAAACCTTTGCCCGAGGACAACAAAGTAAGAACTGACGCATACGCTATAGAGGACAGAGATATAGCAGGGCTGGGGCATAATGGGGCTGGTTTTACTGTGGACTGAAAAAGAGTTATGAAAGTCGAATTGGAGTGGAGAGTCCCGGGCTGATTTCTTATATACAATTCTTGTGTTCAAATATTAAGAAGAACATTGAATCCCTAGTAGTCAATACCCTTTAACATACATTGGATTTGGAATTCAAGTACGTATACCTTTAGCCAATGTCTTTTTTTTCTTTTTATAAAATGTTCATAATGTCATAATGTTCACATTATGACTTAATGTGGAAGCAGGAGCCTTAGGAGGTTTTAAAGACCATCATAACTATAACACCAGAGTGAGAAACCATGTCTTAAAGTGGATCTATCATGCTATATTTGAATAATATATTGTAGGGCCATACCTATATAAAACATGCCTGTGAAGTCTTTGTTTCAAAATACCAAACAGATCATGCATTTTAGCCATGCCTCATTTCGCTCTATTCCAGCCCTGTTTTTGCAAGGGCTGATTCTGTGGCAAATGAGCTGCAGCTGACCACGCTCCCCTCCAGGCACGAGCGTCATGTTACCATGCTGTTACCATGCTGTTAGCATGCCACGGCAACCTCTCATTCCCCTGATAGGTGGAGAGTTGCCCATATAGGCGGAGCTCCTTTTTTCTGACATCAGAAATATTTCAAATCTGTATCAGATCCGTTGCAGCCCCGTTTTTAGAGATTTGGGTATGGAGGAAAAGAGAGAGGGTTGTGTTTTCTGACACTTGGTGAGTTCCCTGACGCACCGGGGACACATCTTCATGTATAAAAGATGTACAAAAGTGCATTTTGCATGATAGGTCCCCTTTAAATAACCCTTTTCTCAGATTTTCCAAGTGAGCAGATTGAGTACTATGCCTTCGATATTACACTCCTTCAAGATATTCCTGATCTTCCCTGACCGACGGGAACTTTGCCATATGGGCTGGGACAGCTGCTGGGAGGGGCTGACTGATAAGATCCCTGCCTCCTCAGTGTCTTTATATCTCCTTCTAACGGCCCTGTGGCTGGGCAATAGGTTCAGAGGCCAAGGCTGTGGTGCACTGCTGAAACCCAAGCTAGCATCAGGGAGGACCACATTTAGTGCAGGGCTGCTCTCTGGCCTGTGCACGTAAACAGGGCCCAGCTCAGCATGCAAAGCCTAGTGTCATGACGTCTGGAATGTAAATGTAGCACACATGAAGTGAAGTGAAATGAGTAGAACAGACACTGACTAGAAGGAGACATTAGTTGACTTTGTACCACCATGATGAAAGGTAACAGTACGTGTATTGAAACTGTTAGAAGGTTTATTATTTCAGTGTTGTTGCAGCTCGGCTGGCAGTGCCCCCCCTCTTTCCATGCTGTGTCTCAAATGTCTTCTGTATTTATATTTGCTGTTTGGAGTTCATCCTAATGCAATGTATCGCATAGCACATGTTGCTCGCTAGCTAGCCATCGGCTGCAGGTCATCTTCCTGACGGCACAGTGGCCGTGTGAGATTTGAGACAACGCTGCAGAGGCAACATTCATGCACGGCATTTACAGTGTAACGTTCATAGAGCACAACATAGCAGTGTACTAAAGTATGCAGACTAGCATGTGTCTTTGTGCTAAGCTAGGCGAAAGCATCCTCGACCTTGGTCTGAAAATTACGCAAACCTGAGCCTTGTGTTCAAATGACTCGACTATATAAGTAGTGATGCAGAACTGCAGGACTCCTTCAGTGCAGAAAGTGGGCAGATCGACTTTGCACCGGATGCTGGTTCAACCTCCGCAACACGCCGTCCACTGTCACTGCCAGCAGCCAATCAGGAGAGACGCTCCTTGGAACACTAGGTTTGTCAAATGAACTGTGACCAGGAAATAGTTTTAGTTTGTTTAACTGTATTGGAATTCTATAAATCTGACATGGTAGCAGTGCTTGAATGTTGGGAGCCTCTGAGAGTTGCTGCTGACGTGACGAGTGTTCGCTGTCGGCATGCCCGTCCTCGGCTGATGAGCCGGCAGTGTCTCTGCAGGCTGGGAGTGATGTGCTGGACTCGTACAACTTAACACTACGCGACTAAGCATCGCCTACCTCAGCTCTTCTGCTTCACTGCCAGTCACGAATACACACACACACACACGCACGCACGCACGCACGCACGCACGCACACACACACACACACTTTTGAATGCAGGACTTACTCGTAACAGAGTCTTCGTCACACTGTGGTTGTTCTACTTTTCCTTAAGTACAAGATCTGAGTACTTCTCCCACCTTTGGTCGTGTTGCCCAGTCTACCCCTGTACAGCACCCCTAACCAGAACACCTCGGCACCTCGGCAGTGGATTCGTTTTATATATCTGTAATCTATGTGTTTATGATGACGTTGTTGACAAGAAATAGTTTACAAAAGGATGCAGTTCATCACAAACTAACTTCTTAATTTAGCTCTCAACGTGTACCAGATTAAGGATGGGGGGTCCAAGGCCCACCCACAACGTTCTCTAACCACCCCTTGGGAAATGCTCTTCACATCTTCTGTTGTTACACACATGAAAGTCCAGTTATCACGTTCACAGTGGAGATCTGGATAATGCTCTCTGGGGAACTGTGTGTGCTCTGCCAGTAACGTCTGTCCCACTGAAAGGCTCCAAGGCTTCTTCAAAGGTAATGTCCCCTGAGGCAAATACTGAACTAACCAGAGCAAACAGTGAGAGTGGAAGCGTTGTGTGTGTGTGTGTGTGTGTGTGTGTGTGTGTGTGTTCATTCCAGCACAGATGTTGTTTCCTGTCAGTGAACATGACTAGGAAGACGGTATCTGTGGAATTACAGGAAGAGGGAGTGATGGTGCACTTCCTGCAGCCGCCTCTCTCCGTGTTTCCACCTCGCCGCGCCCTGAGCTCTGAGGCCAACACCAGCGCGCAGTGTTTGGAACACAACACACACTTCATCTGGTTGCTGCCTCAGGCCCTCATTGATCAAACGCTCTCTGTGAGATATGGTCTCTGCGATAGCGCGTGGCTTCATTATCAGCAGCGGAATGTCAGCGCTTGTGAACTCATCAGGATTAAGATAAAGGCTTTTTCTTCACAGACGTATTATGGGCAGGGTGGGAGAAGTACTCAGATCTTGTACTTGAGTAAAAGTAGAAGTACTCAGATATTGTACTGGAGTAAAAGTAGAAGTACTCAGATATTGTACTGGAGTAAAAGTAGAAGTACTCAGATATTGTACTGGAGTAAAAGTAGAAGTACTCAGATATTGTACTTGAGTAAAAGTAGAAGTACTCAGATCTTGTACTTGAGTAAAAGTAGAAGTACTCAGATATTGTACTGGAGTAAAAGTAGAAGTACTCAGATCTTGTTCTTGAGTAAAAGTAGAAGTACCAGAGTGTAGGAATACTCTGTTACAGTAAAAGTCCTGAATTCAAAATGTTCCTCAAGTGAAAGTACAAAAGTATTCTCATCTAAATATAGTGAAAGACAGTAAAAGTAGTCGTTGTTTGATTGGTCCACTTCAGAATAATATATATGATGTGTTTTATAATGATTGATCATGAAAGTGTTCTCAAAGCTGGTGAAGGTGCAGCTAGTCTGAAGTACTTTGTAGACTGCAGGGTAGCTGGTGGAGGTGCAGCTAGTCTGAAGTACTTTGTAGACTGCAGGGTAGCTGGTGGAGGTGCAGCTAGTCTGAAGTACTTTGTAGACTGCAGGGTAGCTGGTGGAGGAGCAGCTAGTCTGAAGTACTTTGTAGACTGCAGGGTAGCTGGTGAAGGTGCAGCTAGTCTGAAGTACTTTGTAGACTGCAGGGTAGCTGGTGAAGGTGCAGCTAGTCTGAAGTACTTTGTAGACTGCAGGGTAGCTGGTGAAGGTGCAGCTAGTCTGAAGTACTTTGTAGACTGCAGGGTAGCTGGTGAAGGTGCAGCTAGTCTGAAGTACTTTGTAGACTGCAGGGTAGCTGGTGGAGGAGCAGCTAGTCTGAAGTACTTTGTAGACTGCAGGGTAGCTGGTGAAGGTGCAGCTAGTCTGAAGTACTTTGTAGACTGCAGGGTAGCTGGTGGATTTACTCCAGGTGGAACTAAAGTCTGATTCAACACTTGATTAGATTTCACATCATGCATCCACATCTGAGAAGTAACTGAAGGTATTAAATACATGTAGTGGAGTAGAAGTACACAATTTACCTCAGATTAGTAGTGGGGTAGAAATACAAAGTACACACAAATTGAAATACTCAAGTAGCGTACAAGTATCTTAACATTGTACTTAAGTACTTAAGTACAGTAGTTGAGTAAATGTACTTCACATAACTGATTATGTGTTGTACTGAAGGTTTTTTATCACGTTTCATGAAACAGAAACTGAAGCTGCTCTAGCTCCTGAAGGCAGCTTCGTGTCCTCCCTGAAAGCCCGTCGTCACGGCAGCTCTGTTGCTGTCCTGCATGCACAACACACACGCCTTTACTAGGACTCACCACACCTTCATAGATTGCTGTGTGTGTGTCCTATGTAAACAAGGGACTGGTGGTGAGTCAGTTTCCCAGCTCATCCAGTTATTGAGCAGCAGGTGCACACACTGTACAACAGAAGTACAATGTACATGTGAGAGTGTAGAAATACATACACAAATATGTATTTATTCATGTCCTTTTTGATTATCTGCTTTTATTTTATTTATTCATTCATGCATTCATTTAATTTGTATCTATTTATTGAATTGTCCTTTTATTTATTTATTTCAACATTCATTTACTATTATATGTATTACTGTATTAATAATAAGTTGAATTATACATGTATGTATACTTTGTATACATTTTAATCATCATACTGTATACTGTACAGGTTGTTAACCTGGCCGTACATTCTTTGTAGAATAAGTTGGACAGGTTGTAGTCATGTGTTGCTTCATATTAACCACCTGCATTCCCATATCAAACCTGTCTCAGCTTGTGTTGGTATTGGAGCTCATCCACACGGCGCAGGTCAATGGATGTTTATCATAACATCTGGGGATGAGGTGTTGGTATCCTAGCGGCATTACCAGTGGTGGGTGTTTGAGGCCAGTACTCATAGCAACAGCAACACAATATTTACGACATGAACAAACACTCTTTATCTCCTCACAAAGCTAGGAACATTAGCCTGTAAGCAGTGGTTATAATACCCTGTGTACATTTGCATCAATTATCTCCGCAGCACTGGGGTCCCGTGGAGGTCTTGAAAAGCTTTGAAATGTTTTTGTAATCAAAAAGGAGATGAATATCATGTTATTAAGGAGACGGGGACATATCAGCAGCATCTGTCAACTAATTTCCCAGCAGCCATCTGTCCCAGCGCTCAGCTCTTCAGGTCACACTCCAAAGAGCTGTAGTAATCAAAGTCTTGTTATGTCGTGACTGCGATGTTAATCTGAGAGATGAGACACGTGTGTGTGTGTGTGTGTGTGTGTGTGTGTGTGTGTGTGTGTGTGTGTGTGTGTGTGTGTGTGTGGTGTGTGTGTGTGTGTGTGTGTGTGTGTGTGTGTGTGTGTGTGTGTGTGTGTGTGTGTGTGTGTGTGTGTGTGTGTGGTGTGTGTGTGTGTGTGTGTGTGTGTGTGTGTGTGTGTGTGTGTGTGTGTGTGTGTGTGTGTGGTGTGTGTGTGTGTGTGTGTGTGTGTGTGTGTGTGAAGTACTTTGTATACTGCAGGGTAGCTGGTGGATTTACTCCAGGTGGAACTAAAGTCTGATTTAAAACTTGATTATATTTCACATCATCAATCCAAATCTGTAAAGTACCTAATGGTATTAAATACATGTAGTGCAGTAAAAGTACACCATTTACCTCTGAATGTAATGGGGTAGAAGTACAAAGAAGCAAAAAAAGTACCTCAAAATTGTACTTAATTACAGTACTTGAGTAAATGTACTTGGTTACTTTACACCACTATCCATGCCTCTGTATGTACTGAGAAATGGTGCATACATACTTTTGATACTTGGTATGGAGTAATTCCACAGTAGCAGTCAGGGGAGACAGGGGAGGCGGAGCCTCACCTGTCATACTCCAATGTAACGGGAAAACAACAAAAGAAAAACTAAATAGTAATAATAATAAAATGTCTCCACTGATCTGTGTTGTAAATGTGATTTATGTATGATTCCAATCGCTTTTTATAGTTAAAATCAGCAAATTTGACGAGCTCCGCTACAACTACGGGTAGCGATGAGAAGTGAGACGGGGACGAGCTCTGCCTCTCGTAAGCCCACAGTAACTGGCTGGAGCGCGGGCACTAATTTAACATGGGCACCTATTTTGTGAGCGCACTCAAGCCAGTAGGCTTGTTTGAGACAAGCTAGACCTGCGCAGACCTGCGCAGTTGCGATCAACATCTTGCTGGTGCGTTGCATGATGGTTAGTCATTTTGTCCGACTTGCTCTGGAGACTCGCCCACATGAGACTTTGAAATCTCGCGGGACAAAGACGCCCGCAGCCTTGAGAGCGAGGCGAGGCGGCGCAGTTGCTCTCCACGAGCTGCGGAAGCGAAATGCTTGATGGGGAACGGCTCGCTGGTATCTCGAGCTGAGCGCTCATTGGTGGGTTTTACCACGTGCTGCTGGTGAAACTCTCCCATTAGCCGCGTTCACACTGCGGTACTTTTCCCACAAAGGTTCATACGAACTTAGTTCATGATCGCGTTCACACCAAAAAGAGCCGGTACTAAAAGTAGTTCATGCGAACCTTTTTACCCCCTGGAAAGTCCCTGCTAGAGAGCAGGGACTTTCGAGCGGCTCTTTTTTGAGAAAAGAGCAATATTCCTGATTGGCTGGGCGGATTGCAAACCACGCCCCGTAAAACTCCCGAAAAGTTTTGTGAAGCCGCCATTTTATTATCCTCGCATTAGCATTATTAGCATTAGCATTAGCCCAGCGCAGAAACGCAGAGAGACTAACTTATGGCAACACAAAATAAAACATGGGAGCGGTGGAGATGAGGAGGTGTCGGCGTTCTGGCGATTTACTCGGAATCAACTCCGGGGACTTCCGGCCGGGGACTTTGGGCGGCAGTATACGCCGTGAAGTGGTTTGCGGCCTGCCAGTAAACCCAAAGCAGAAGAAGAAGAAGTGACGTCAGCGGCTTCATTTGCCTAATCCACCCCCAGGGACTTATTCTGGTGTGAACGCGATCTGAACTTAGTTCATGCGAACTAAAGAGTTATCATGAACTAAGTTCGCATGAACCTTTGTGGGAAAAGTACCGCAGTGTGAACGCGGCTATTGGCTCGGCAAAAGTTTGTTGTTTTTTTGTTTCAGTTTTACGTCGCCACATCCATTCCCATTTTTCATCATTGTTCCACAATGTTTATCATCATGAAATGAATATCTATATATTTTATACTATACTGCTTACCGTTTTCATACTTTATATATCTTAGCATATTCATACACACTGTTCATACTGCTCACAGGCTGATATCTAGTGTATTCATACACACTGTTCATACTGCTCACAGGCTGATATCTGTGTATTCATACACACTGTTCATACTGCTCACAGGCTGATATCTAGTGTATTAATACACACTGTTCATACTGCTCTCAGGCTGATATCTAGCATATTCATACACACTGTTCATACTGCTCACAGGCTGATATCTAGTGTATTCATACTGCTCACAGGCTGATATCTAGTGTATTCATACACACTGTTCATACTGCTCTCAGGCTGATATCTAGTGTATTCATACACACTGTTCATACTGCTCACAGGCTGATATCTAGTGTATTCATACACACTGTTCATACTGCTCTCAGGCTGATATCTAGTGTATTCATACACACTGTTCATACTGCTCACAGGCTGATATCTAGTGTATTCATACTGCTCACAGGCTGATATCTAGTGTATTCATACACACTGTTCATACTGCTCTCAGGCTGATATCTAGTGTATTCATACACACTGTTCATACTGCTCACAGGCTGATATCTGTGTATTCATACACACTGTTCATACTGCTCTCAGGCTGATATCTAGTGTATTCATACACACTGTTCATACTGCTCTCAGGCTGATATCTAGTGTATTCATACACACTGTTCATACTGCTCTCAGGCTGATATCTAGTGTATTCATACACACTGTTCATACTGCTCTCAGGCTGATATCTAGTGTATTCATACACACTGTTCATACTGCTCTCAGGCTGATATCTAGTGTATTCATACACACTGTTCATACTGCTCTCAGGCTGATATCTAGTGTATTCATACACACTGTTCATACTGCTCTCAGGCTGATATCTAGTGTATTCATACACACTGTTCATACTGCTCACAGGCTGATATCTAGTGTATTCATACACACTGTTCATACTGCTCACAGGCTGATATCTAGTGTATTCATACACACTGTTCATACTGCTCACAGGCTGATATCTAGTGTATTCATACACACTGTTCATACTGCTCACAGGCTGATATCTAGTGTATTCATACACACTGTTCATACTGCTCTCAGGCTGATATCTAGTGTATTCATACACACTGTTCATACTGCTCTCAGGCTGATATCTAGTGTATTCATACACACTGTTCATACTGCTCTCAGGCTGATATCTAGTGTATTCATACACACTGTTCATACTGCTCTCAGGCTGATATCTAGTGTATTCATACACACTGTTCATACTGCTCACAGGCTGATATCTAGTGTATTCATACACACTGTTCATACTGCTCACAGGCTGATATCTAGTGTATTCATACACACTGTTCATACTGCTCACAGGCTGATATCTAGTGTATTCATACACACTGTTCATACTGCTCTCAGGCTGATATCTAGTGTATTCATACACACTGTTCATACTGCTCTCAGGCTGATATCTAGTGTATTCATACTGCTCACAGGCTGATATCTAGTGTATTCATACACACTGTTCATACTGCTCTCAGGCTGATATCTGGTGTATTCATACACACTGTTCATACTGCTCACAGGCTGATATCTAGTGTATTCATACACACTGTTCATACTGCTCTCAGGCTGATATCTAGTGTATTCATACACACTGTTCATACTGCTCACAGGCTGATATCTAGTGTATTCATACACACTGTTCATACTGCTCTCAGGCTGATATCTAGTGTATTCATACACACTGTTCATACTGCTCACAGGCTGATATCTAGTGTATTCATACACACTGTTCATACTGCTCTCAGGCTGATATCTAGTGTATTCATACACACTGTTCATACTGCTCACAGGCTGATATCTAGTGTATTCATACACACTGTTCATACTGCTCTCAGGCTGATATCTAGTGTATTCATACACACTGTTCATACTGCTCACAGGCTGATATCTAGTGTATTCATACACACTGTTCATACTGCTCTCAGGCTGATATCTAGTGTATTCATACACACTGTTCATACTGCTCACAGGCTGATATCTAGTGTATTCATACACACTGTTCATACTGCTCTCAGGCTGATATCTAGTGTATTCATACACACTGTTCATACTGCTCACAGGCTGATATCTAGTGTATTCATACACACTGTTCATACTGCTCTCAGGCTGATATCTAGTGTATTCATACCCCACTGTTTATTCATCATTCAATTCATTCTATATGTTATTCTGTAGATTGTGTACATTACTTTCCACTTCACTGCTTGTTGCACCTGGTTAGAAGCTAAACTGCATTTCGTTCTCTCAGTACCTGTAATATGTGCAATAACAATAACGTTTCTCTTTAAGTTAAACCAAATCATGAAAATAAAATCTAATGTAATGATTTGGTTTAACCTTATTTATTGAATACATCATTTAAAATGGCAAGATTAAATCAAATTACATCCATGTTGTACACATCATAAAGCTTAAAGTGGCAGCTAAAGAATTAACACAGCAGCAGGTCTGTTCAAGTCATGCTCATGAAGCTTCATGTGTGCGGATCTGAAGGGACTGATCATTTGTAGCCTGTCCACCTATCAGTTTTGCAAACATTAAGAGGGAGGAGCATTTCTATTACATCCACTTCATCTGCAACGAAAAACGCTAACGCAATTTCCGCCATTGCAAACCCAGCCAGTCAAGCCGACCCCAGGTTCGAGCTGTCCGACTTAAGACGAGCTTTTTGACACCTCCCCCGGCTGCGATCGGCTACTCTCGAGGCGAGCCGCAATGTGTCTCAAACAAGCCTAGTTACTGTGGGATAGAGATGGCAAATCCAGATCCTTTTACGGACTCAGGGTCTTCTGAGTCAGTCATTGAAGAGATGCGGATCATACGAGTCATTTGAGTCAGTCATATGAGTCAGCATCACCAAGAGCGTAGAAATCCTACCGGTGAAACCGAAAACTTGTTGCATTTCACGGGCATATTAAACTGACGTTACATTAACCTCCGCTACACAGTGTCTTTTGCTTTAATAAAAAAGTATCCGGTTAATGATCCGGATGAATCAGGACTCGCCCATCTCTACTGTGGGGTGAGGTGAGGCACAGATGAGATCTGCCTCACCTCAGAATGCGTCACCCCACAGAAACTGTCTGGAAAGCGGGCCCTAAGCGCATGCCTGCACCGTCTCACTGTATGTCACCAATGTAATGTTTGTAGATCCCTCTATTACATTTATCCTCGCCATCCATCGTCTCTAAATAACTTATTTCACGTATATATATATATATGATATTTAGGCTCGCTGATCTCATCGTACAACGGCAATGAACAAAGCACCAGGAGATGCAGCCATAACCTCTGCCGCACTGAAGGGGGCGCAAGTGAGCCCACAGGTTCTTGTTGCTACTGTTATTCTACGCAGAGACGTAGACGCAAACAACAAACTAGACTTTTGAAGCTAGAGGAAGATAAGGAGGACTTTTACAAAACAGTAATAGAGATTGTTGTCCAGAAGGAGAGCATGGACTTCATCTTCAAGTCAAGGTAAGACCACCATGTAATGAAAATGGGATCTTACTAGGAAAGAACAATCCAATATTTAAATTGGGGGTATCCTTTTGTTGAACGGTCTGTTTAAAATGAATTGAAGCATCAGACTAAAAAAGAAAATAACCGAATATTTCGATTAAGGTCAAAATATAATATTTGTAAGTCTGACTGAAAGAGTCGGTGCCTCACCAGCCGTGAACCTCCCAGCACGTCACTGCACGTAGTGTAACCCCACTCTGACCCAGGACTTGTGTGTTTTGTGTGTTAAGTTAATGCAGCTCACTGCTGGCTGGATGGAACTGGTTCCCTTGCCCTTGTGCACGTGACTCTGTGTTTGTGTCAGTGTGTGTGGGTTGGAGTGTGCATGCCTGTGGATGTACTGTGTGTTGTGTGTAATGCCACAAAGTCTCCATTGTTGTCTTTAAGTACTGTGTGTGCTTGCACTGTGAGCAGCTCCTCTGACAGGAGACAGTGTCTGCAGCCTCACACTCACCTCCACAATGGTTAGTCTTTTTATAGCTCAGCCAATAATGATAATATTTGACCAGCATATTATTTACTTTACCACAATTTATTCCGGCTGCAACATTTCAATTGATGCACTATTTGGCTGTTTATAAAAATCAACACGCAGAATGAAGTAATATATTTGCCACTGTTGTCCGTGTTTATTAAGCCCAAATAAAGCAACATAATCAGAACACACAGGGTTAAGTATCTATTCCTCCATCTGCCTTCGCATCGTGACGTCACTCAGTGCAGTCGGATTCTCGTAGTACTGCAGTTATCTTTCCCTAAGTCCCGATGAATTCTCCTTCACATATTCTTTTAACTTCATTTTTTACACATTTAACACACAAAAAAACATACTTGGAGATGCTTAGATAACTGCGCCTGTTCCATCAGACATTCCTTTTATCCTTAACACCAAAAGGACATAGCATTTCTTTGATGTTACCAATCACTATCGCACCAACAGGATCAACACAGTACAGACAGTGTCCTCCCCCCACGTCACCAAATACAATACAGTATCTGTACTGTTATGTTAGTAATAACCAGTGCATCACACTCCAGATGAAACGAGTACAAGTGCAGGGAATCAAAGTGAACAAGAACGAAAAGAAAGAACTCCTTATTTTTTTAAGATATGCACTGATTTTCTTGACTGTTTGACCCTCGGTTAGTATTTCCCCCTCTACCCCAAGTTTTTGTGCTAAGCTACGCTAACCTCTTTGCGAGGGTTAAAGTTTTCATATTTTTTTAACATCCACTACCTACAGCAGGGGTGTCAAACTCAAGGCCCGGGGGCCAAATCCGGCCCGCGACTTCATTTTATGTGGCCCGCAAGAGCTTTCAAAGAATATGATATGTTTATTATACGGTTACATGCCACTTTACAGAAGCACATTGCCAATAAACAACATGTGCCACAATGCATCTCATTTTGTGACATGCGCACTGAAGTGACTTGCAATTATTTTCCCTGGATATTCGCCTTCAGACGTAGTTAATTATGAAGTTATTACCCTATCCGATAATAATCCAATGCAAAGGCAATAATGTCATATAATACATTATTTTATATATTTATATCGTCTTAAAGTTACAACCGGCCCTTTGAGTGCAACCATAATGCAAATGTGGCCCGCGATGAAATTGAGTTTGACCCCCCTGACCTACATGAACTAGTATTTATACAGAGAAAACCTACATCTCATGTGTTGGGCTGGCAGGCTAGGTCCCCCTGAACCGGCCCGGGGTTCGAATCCGGCCTGGGGCCATCTGTTCCCCCTCTGAATACATCACGTGAATAAAGGCACGGATGGCCCGAGAAATCCTTCAAACATAAATGCACATCTTTAATCATAAAACAAATTCACTTTACTTTTCTGATTTCATATACGTTTGATCAAATACACGTAAAATATGAATACACATATTTTTTTAGCAAAAGCATTTACTCAGTGCGAGCAGCTGAAAAAGGTGGATCCAGTTGTAATCAAGCATTTCACATACTGTATGATAGACAGACATACTCATGTGCTAGAAAGCCTGAGTATCCCATTGCTCGAGATTCTTGAATTTCAATCCGCCCAATACCAGACGAGAACCAAAGAGATGAAATTGAAATTAATTTTCCCCAGTGACGTATATCTTTATATCTTGAGATTATCTCCAACAAGGCTGCAATAATATGGAGCTACGTGCATCCTCATTAATGTCCGAGCTCCCCCCCGCAGCCCGGCCCTGAGGCCCACCTTGCTGCAGCTCAGCTCCGATGACCTGCTGCCTGTACATCAGCTGTCAGGCCGCTTCAGCCTCAACAGGAAGTACAAAGCCAGCTCGGGCCATGCACATGCACACAGAGTTTACACTGGGCACTGCATATTCTCTCTTTTTCAGTTTTAATGTCAGACGGCTTCTTTTGTTCTGCTCTGTGCCCGCAGCTGCTCTTCCACCTCAAAGCTCTCACGCCTCATTACCTATGCATGTATACTGACCTCCTCCCTGTTTATAGAACTACACACACACACACACACACACACACACACACACACACACACACACACACACACACACACACACACACACACACACACACACACACACACACTACACACACACACACACACACACACATCACACACACACACACACACATATATATATATATACTTTTGATCTTGGTCTTGTATGGCCTTAATGAGAGTGTGTTCCTACAGTTATTTTTCATGAATGTTTATCTGTCTGTGTTTACATAAACCGTATTTGATTCAACTTGATATCATTGCTTTCAGCTAACCTAATACAGTTATGTGAATGTTTTTGACATAATACATTTAATTAAAGTCAACGTGTAAGTGACGGTACATTGGGTAACAAGCTCTAAGAAAAGCTGTGTCGGCACGTTTCTGTATGTTCATATTGTGGCTGCAGTGAACAACACATCCTTTAGGGGGGAGTAGCATGTCTTGAAAAGAAGAGGTGGCATATGATTGGCTGGATGCAGTTATGATGAATACGATTGGTCTCCTGTGTGCTTTGGGTGATACAGCCTGATGTCTTATGTGTGCAGCTTAAAGAGACTGGGACTGCACAATATAAAAGTTATCTCATTTCTTTTGAAATTGCACATTACTCTGAGCTGAGTATGCAGATGATATTGTGCATGTGCCTACAGTCTTCTTACAGTGTGAGATGCTCGTCTCTCCAGCATGCAGACTCAGATCCAGAGCGTCCTCGCCTCTCTGCTGCTGACTCGTCCTTCGCTGCACTGATGTGGGCTGAAAGGTCACCGGCTGATGGGGAATCCCCCGGGCCTCAGCCTCTCCGCTCCTCTTTGAAGATTAAGCTTTCAATTTAACAACGGCCAGTTCTCTCTTCCTTCCTCCTTTGCCTCAGCACACTGTGGGACAGAAAGTGACGCTCATATTTAGTGCTTTTTGTAAGACAATGAAATGAGGGACCAGCCTTTCCGTTCGCTGATATTTTGGACCACTAAAGTCTGACACATTTTAAGGAGGACATATTAGTATTCTGTGCCTCTACTGCAGGGGTGGGGAACCTTTTTCCTCTCAAGGGCCATTTACATTTTTTCAACATCCTCCGAGGGTCGTACAAATGATTGAACTCAACCTCTGCTTAAAAAAACTAAAATCACAGCCCATTCATTTGGCCTTTCTTTCATGCTGTGCAAAGAAAACTCTTAATCCAGATATCTCACCATGACTCGCGCATGCATGCACGGTTGTGGCATGACCACCCAAACAGACAAGATGTGTGCACATGTATTTAGTTTCCTATCCATGTGAACATGATTTAAGTGGGGGTGGACCTCACCTCCTATAGGGGGGTCCGGGGGCATGCTCCCCCGGGAAGATTTTAGAGTCAGATTTTAAATGTTGAAGTTGAAAGCATCAATCTGGTGCACTTTGAGAGCAACATTAAGAGATCTATGGATACATCTCTCAACACCCAGATGAAACACAACTGTAAGCAGATTTTCTTTTTCTTTATGGATATTTTACAAATCACTCCCCTTTCAAACTGTATTCTTGTTTATTAATAACAACTTTTTTTTACTGTCATATAGTATTTTATACCTGTTTACTTTATTCTCTTGTTTTTGTATAACTATAATGCAATGGCGTAACACGAGAAATTTGTCTAAACATTTAGCAAAAGTGCTCCACATCCAGACGGAGGAATGCACCGGGTTCGACTGTCTTTCTAGTAGCTCTGTCGCCCCGTCCACGAGTAACGTTTCCACGTCAGGTGTTATGTATGCTAGCAGCAACACACAGAGTTAACTACATTATATAAACATGGGGTAATGATTAGATGTAACCGAGTTATTTATTTTTGTTAAAGTTTCAACTATTCTGTTCACAGTTCTGTCATCATATTATTTAATACGATTTGTTAAAACATTGTTGTTTCTTTTGATGTGAAATATTATGTATTTAATTTATGTCAAATGGGAGGGCCAGGCCTGGCCCTCCCATTTGACATTCCTGCCCTCCCCCAATAAACACTTTTATTTTATTTATAAAACAAATATATATATATATTTTAAATTATAACAAAACTGTGAACTTTAAGGCTACGATGTATGTGATGTCAGATAGTAAAATAAGAGTAATATATGTAAAACAGGTATGAAATACTATATGACAACAAGAATAGAGTTTAAAAGGTTAGTGATTTGTAAAATATCCATAAAGAAAAAGTAAATCTGTTAACAGTTCTCTCTCATATGGGTGTTGATGAGAGAGGTATAGATCTCTTAATGTTGCTCTCAAAGTGCACCAGATTGATGCTTTTAACTTCAATATTAAAAAAAAATCTTCCCGGGGGAACATCCCCCGGACCCCCCTGGAGGATATGAGGTCCACACACCACTTATAGCACTTTACCCCTGCTTACTCCTATATGCCGTGAGCTGATTATCGAGCCTTCATTGTAACAGTCGCGGGTACACTGTGTGTGCCTGTGGGGAGTGTAGCAGTAGAACATTCCACTGTAGCGCCCGGTACATTAATGGGAAACCCTAAATGTCTGAGCACCCTCTATGAAACGTCAAGCTACCCCACAGCACCCCCAAAATAAAATCTCTGCCGCCGATACTGGCCGGGGCACATGGCGGTTTTGTCTGCCCTCCCATGTAAATCATATGCCCTCTCTGTAGTTTGTTCTGACGCCGGGTCCGTCTAGATTTCTCATGTTTTCCCGGCTTTATTGTGTTTGTACATTTGACTCGTAAATATATATCCTTAGAAACCTTTACATCACACAGGTGTATGGGTTTGAACAAAGATGCAACACTAAAGCTAAACTCTGCAGATCCCCACCTGGTTGGCTTCCAGTGAAGTGAAGCACTCTCATGTAAAGTGTTCTTGACTCCCACTATGTCTCTGCTATGGGATGGATGTTTTCAGTTGACGAGGTTGATGGGTCAGCTGAGCCCGAGCAGGAATGTCCTCGTCTCCTCTCCTCCGCGACATGTTCACTGCTGTTTGTGGACACGTTAAGAAGCCGCCCTCTATTGTTCCACCAAGCGGAGTTCTTCTCATCCCATTAGCATCCTCTCTGCAGCTCTCTGAGGAGCCTTGTTCTTCGTTCATAATGGAAAGATAATGCCTGAAATATTTACAACAACAAGGGGAGGAAAGGGTTTCAATAAGACATGAGGTAATACTATTTCAGAAGTTGCTCTCAGCTTTTAAGGGTAAGGATGAAGGGGAGCTGGAGAACCAGGGCGAGACAAAGTCAAAATGTCTGATGGGAAAGTGGATCCAATTGGTCAGGCAACAATGGGGGATTAGGCAGCGTAATCCAGAGTCTCCAGGGCCCAGGAGTTCAAAGGATTGTGTTGTCGGTTTGAACTACCCGTTTTGAAGATTTGATCCAGATTAAAGCTTGGATTGGATTTCCTGATCTGATCGGATATCAAAGTGATCCTAATCCTGTTGTTTGGTTTTGAACTCCCCAAAATCCAAATCTGATCCAATCAGATGGGGATTAAAAGTTTTTGAACTCCTGGGCCCTGGTGCTGAAGAGTTATGGGAGAAACATAGCTAAGCCATTCATGTCATTAGGCAGTTGCATTAATAGTGTAAATTAACACATTGCTCTTTTAATCCTTTATTTTTATTAATATCCAAAGTGTAATTTCACGTGTGAAACAATATAAAAAGTGCTGTGTTTCATTTGCGACAGCTCATTTTAAAAAATGGCACTAAATACCCCACTGGTGAACGTCTGAAACTTCTTTGTGTCATTAAAGTGACTAAATGAGACTACTAAACGTCTTCACGTCGAACATTAGCCACCTTTAGCTTTGCAGTGCTAATTTGAAGTCGCGTGACCGTGCCGCTGTAGTTCCTTTATGAACCTTTTTCCTCTCAAGGGCCATTTCAATGTTTACAACATCCTCCGAAGGCCGTACAAATGATTGACCTCTGCTTAAAAAAAACTAAAATCACGGGCCATTCATTTTGCCTTTCTTTCATGCTGTCCAAAGAAAAAGCAACCTCTTAATCCAGATATCTTACCATGACTCGAGCCTGCATGCACGTGCACGGTTGTGGCATGACCACCAAAACAGAAGGATAGGGACACAAGATGTGTGCAAACGTATTTAGTTTCCTATCGATTTGTTTTACATTTTGAAGTTAAAAGCATCAATCTGGTGCGCTTGGAGAGCAACATTAGGAGCTCTATGGATACATCTCTCAACACCCAACAACTTTTTTTACTGTCATATTTTATACCGTATTCTCTTGTTTTGTTTATAACTATACTGATCATATAAAGATGTGCCTTTACCTCACTGGTTGTAGAAAAAGCTTCTTATATTCGTTAGCATAGCTAGCTAACCAGATGCTAATAACCACAAAGTTATTGACTGTATGATCAGTGTGACAGATGAGCAGATCGCCACTGGGCTTTCAACTAAAGACACAGCCACGCAGAAACTGCGGCATGTGTACGGCTCCTTATGGGTACTGCAGTTTTCGAAGTGCTGGAGCGGCGTTCTGGTGCTCTCCGTCAGAACTGTACCCCTGTCAGACGAGACATATACCACGCGATAAAAAGCATAGGTGTTTTAAGGCCATATTCACTTAATAACGCATGAACAACTTTTACAATGTTTATTTGATTAGCTTTTCTTTTTTAATGCTTAATGTCTGTCATTTTTTATTTTTTTTTGTAAAGCACTTTGAATTGCCTTGCGTTGAAAAGTGCTCTATAAATAAACTTGCCTTGCCTTACAAATATTTCTATATAGTCCGTGTTGGTAAATGTCATCTACGTTGCACATTTCCTGCTGAAATACATGCATACCAAGTTACTGCGTGGCACTTTGGTTTTGATAAAATAGTGTAGTTCCACTATATAAACGTTACATTCATAATCAAACGAGACAATCCGCAAGAGAATTAGCTATTTTTTGTTATTCTTAATGCTTGTCATTCACACGTTAATAAAATAAAAATAAGTAGGCTACCGATACATAGCAGAACAATGGTGGCGATGTTCAGCTTAATAAGCCTTGTTCAACATCATTTCTTTAGCTAATACTACAGCGGGCTGCAGGCGAACCAAGTCCGCGTTTCGCTGCATTCCTTGATCTCCAGTTGTAACGCCGGACGGAGCTAACGGAGCCGCAGGGGGCTAGTTGCAGCAGTACAGTACAGTAACTACAACTAGCTAACGTTGTAGCTAGGGATGCTCCGATCGATCGGTCACCGATCGATATCGGCCGATACTCACTCTCTACCGATCGATCGGTGCTCTCTAAACATGCCGATCGCGAGAGCCGATCGTATGACGTAAAATACATGACACTTTTCTCTGTGTGTGGCAGAACAAGCTCGCCAAAATGGTTTCACCGGTCTGGCATTATGTTAAGGTGTCTGAAAAAGACAGTAAAATAGCGGAATGCAACGTGTGTGTGAAGCAGAAATCCTGCAGCTCCGCCCTCCGGACCGGTAAGCGGAGCGAAACACACACGAGTTAGACCTAACACACTTAGCTATTTTATCTACCTCTGGAACAAGCTAAACTAGTTATACATATATTTACTCTTCACTGTCGGGTCACTCATTACTGGATCAGTGAGCTGCATGAGATACTGACAGGCTGTCAGGAGAGAGAGAGGGGGAGAGAGAGGGAGAGAGGAAAAGAGAGCGCTTCTGCTCATTTCTCCCGTGTTATTCTCCAAAGTGAATGTAAACTTGAATAACGTACATCATTTGAATGTAATAATTAAGTTGATTGTTGTTTGTGGAAGCTCCAGTGAATGAGCTCCATTAACTGAGTTTTAAACATCACTTTAAATGGAAGATTTAAAGTTTAAATCTTCCATTTAGGCCCCGCCCACTCGATCTGATCGGCGATCGGTATCGGCCGATACTGATTTCGGTGATCGGCGATCGGCCCCGAAATTGGCGATCGGAGCATCCCTAGTTGTAGCCTAGCAGAGTGGACAAGTTGCTGTTAGCTGACAGTGAGGCACGTATAACATGTTTATTTCTGCTGTAAAGTTGGGCATTTTAACATGGGGGTCTATGGAAATGGTCCTTTTTGCAGTCATCGCCTATCGGCCAATAGATGAACTGCAGTTTGTGGCACTTCCTTATTGGCCTCCCGGCTCTGCCCCAGAGTTTGCTGTTTGGTGATGACACGTTAGGCTCGTGTTGTGTTCAAGGACCCTGACCTTGGCCTGGAAAAACAGGCAATCGCTTGTTTAATTATTTTTTTATTATTTCTGACAGATATTGCAATTGCGATTCGCGATATTTATTTTTAAGCGACCCAACGGATGTTTATTGTAAAATGCGGCCATATCTCCGGCTAGGAAGGTCGTATCAACGTACTCCCGTCTCTAGCGCCCCGGCAGCCCGAGCTACGAGTGAAATAACTAAACTTACATGAAACTTCCGTTGGGTTGCTTTAAAGTCAAGCTTCAGTTTAAGATTCACCCTGTAATAGAAACACGTGATGGAGCATCTCTAACCTGACTCAGATGCTTTGTTTCACCAAACCATCTAAAGCTCCATTGGAAGCCATTTGGAAAAGTATTTCAAAAATACTTGGCAGATGATTGGATCAATCTTTCTATCACCTTCTATCATGGGCCACTTCTGATTGGTTAACAATGACTGGTACATGTGGAGCACAGCACTTCTGATTGGTGTGAATGACTGACACACAAGAAAAACAAAAACAAATCGCAGGCTTTGCGATTTGAAAGTGCATATTTTCAAATGGCGATTTCGATATAAAATCAATTAATCGTTCAGCCCGAATCGTAACCTTCTGTTTGCCAATTATTTTCTGCAATACTTCAAAATCCAATACGTCAGCCTACAAAAGTCACTGCACCACTCTATAAGCAACACAGACATGACTCTTGCTTTGTCAAGTATGTTTTGCCTTTTTTAGCAGCTTCATTTGTTTTTGATTTTGAAACGGGTACTTGGGCTGTCGTTTTATTTGTTTTTCACTTTATGAAAGATTTTCTTGAAAAATATGACCCTAACATAAATTGTCCTTTTTTAATGGTATCAATCATAGAAACTTGGTGATAATTCACTTTTCCCTGTATGCCAGTAAAGTGATCCTGTTCTGAAAATGACAGCTGTAGCTACATGAGAAGTATTTTAATGTTCACCGGCAAAATCCATTTGCCTGGATTGCAGGCTGAGATCTATCTTCATCCCACAACCCTGAGTTATTTAAGCATGGTGTGCCCCCGAGCGGAGCCTGTGTGTGAACATGTAGTTAACCCCAAAGTCGCACTGCAGGTCCTCACTGACTCTTCATTAGCAGCCAATTACATTAAAGCTATTTCCGGAACAGTGGATGAACACAGCCTCAAGTTCAACTCCACTTTATTTAAAGTGTACATCACCCAGAGAGTCGGTAATAACCACAATATAAAAAGTACCCATACACACTGTGTTAAGGTGAGGTTGGTAATTAAAGAAAAAGAAAGATAACGCAGGATCACTGCAACATGATTGGGGTGGCCAGCCCACTGGAGATAACAGTGAGGGGCTGTGTCTCAATTTGGATTCTTCCTTAGTACATTGCTATGTGGAATACTGCAAGAGCCATTTAGGCATATTATCGTTATGGTAAACATGTATGTTTGGTGAGACAGTTGCATATTCTTTGAATTTAATTTAAATGAATATGATAATCATGAGTTTTTTCATTATATCGTTTTTTTATAGTTTTCTTTGTTTCTGGACTGCGCAAGGTGTATGTTTGTTTACGACCGGGTTTCATGCCGTAAAGCAGACTATAGTGCGTAAGTCTGAGTTTAAAATGACGCTTCACCAGTCTGACAAATGGGAAGTCTACACAGTGATTGAAACATTTTTTGTCCACATGCGCCCGCACACCTGATGGTATTTGTACTTGTTTCATTTATTATATGCAGTTTAAAATGTTTAACCCGGCAGTGGAATGCCAAAGGATGTTAAATAAATAAAAACCCCAGGATGTACCTGTGACTACGTGATATTCATGGAGGTTTTTGGACGCTTAAAACGCGAGTCAACGCTCAAAATCGCATTGTAGGCTCAGTGGTCGTGCGCCATTGTATCTTTGATAATCGACCACTACAAACACTGTTGTGCATTAGGAGCGTGTGCCCTCACAGGGAGCGACAAGGCGCTGTTGGCAAGCCAGCAAGTCTATCGTTGGTGGTTGCAAATCATTACAGTCTGCTTAATTAACGCACTAACAATAGAGATTGCTTTTCTTTGACACCAGTATAGTTGTATGTTTATTAGAAAAGGCGAAAAAACCCACATGTTTTACTTTTATTTGTACAAAGCTTTATTTACCTGAGCAACCGCTAGTCCCGCATTCCATGACGCAGCCATAGCAATATTTGAGTGAGAAAAGTGTCCACCATTCTGGACTCAAGCCTTTGACAGTTATGAGTGAACCATTCACATACTCAAATTGTGTTTTGCCATACTTAGCATTTGAACGCTCTTACGCACTCAAAATAGCACATGTAAGTACAGAAACATGTTTGAACGGAAACAGAAGTTTTCTCAGCATAAATAAAAAAAGTATCAGCAGAGTTTGCCTCCCAAATGTGCAGTGGGAGATTATATAAGCCTCCATACACATATTGCTTGATTGTTATTAGATAATTAAGGCAAGACTACAGGCAACAACTTGTTTATTCCTTAACTGAATTTGCACATTTTCTTCAATAACATACGTTGAAGACACCAATACACACTAAAGAGTTCATTTTACAAACTATATTTGTTATTTCTTTGTTATGATTTTTTTTCAAAAATCAAGCATAACAGAATGCATTATCTGCAAATGTAAACATAGCATTTAAAGGCTGATGGAAAAGCTGCAGTGGAATGTATTGCTTGGAGAGAGCGAGTCAGCACTTGTCTCATGCAGTATGTGTCCCACATGTCAGACCACATCACACACAAACCCTACTGCTTCAGTCAGTGCACGATCTGAACATCGTTTGAAACGTACCAGTCAATTTACTGAAAGCTTTACGGATCAAAGATATCATTTTAAAGATAATTCACATGTGGTGGATGTAAACTTACCTGATGTGTGTCCTATGTATATGCTCTTTGTGTTGTCACACTTCGACAGAGCCATACATACAGAGCACATCACCGTGAACCTGTGCAGGAGAGGATGAGAGAGAGTTTATCTAATGTCTTAGTGAGCACTTTTGCTGCATGCATCATTGATAGACCTACCTGAGAGCAGACTGATGTGTCATCCATTTTAAAGAATCAGTGTGAAGGCATGGAGATATCCCACTGTGTTCTCCAGGGGGCCGCTGTGGCTCAGGGGGGACATGATCGACCTCCAGTCCACAAGTAAGAGCTTTTCTGGTTCGGAACCGGTTTTTCTTTTCAGCCCCCGTTTTTTGTTCACACCGCCCAGAGCCCGACTGGTGCTGCCGCTGCTGCGTCATGACGTCACCGTTTACGTCGCTGATTTTCTCCCCAACGGCGTTGGGTCGATGATCGTGTTACTTTTAATCATACGAAGCCAGATTCAATTAAATAACTACTTCTCAACCCTTGTACTTTTCTCAAAGTGCCGTGGTTCATGTTTTTTATGTTTCAGCGGCATTTACCGACCGCTGCAGTGCTGCCCGCTGTTTGGCATCACAACGCTGTTATGAACGTTTCTCTGGTATAAAATGGTTGGTGTTAGCATAGCCACCGAAGCTAAACTGACTATCTTGACTACTTGTTACTATCCTATTGTGGCATAAGCTGGCACATTTTACCGGCGTATTTTTCATTATGATTCTACTTGTGATAGTCGGACATGAGTCATGACAACCTGTGCAGCCCATGCATTGATTCCATCTGATAGCTGCTATAATACAAAACAAAACGTCTGCCTGCTCTCCATAATGATCAATAACAGCGAACAGATGGTCAAAGTAAGGTGCAAATAAACAGAATCACACTAAGCCTGGTTAGTGTTGCCTGACTTTATAAACTGTGGTTTTTTTGGTCACTTGGTCAGCGACACTGCTTGTTACAAGTTTCATTTGCCGTACTCGCTATAAACTGTTATTGCTCAGGTTAATCTTGCCCCCGCCTCCGACGTAAGCTTGACTTATGCGGTTCTTGCTTCCAGACTAAAAAATGTTTGGTGCTTGAAAAGCACCGGATTCCGGAGCTTAGAGGTGGCTTCGCTGTGGTGTGAACAGGAAAAACGGTGCTTTTCAGGCTCTAGCTCCGAACCGGCCCTGGAACCGCGTTGGTGTGAAAGGGGCATAAGTAACACTCCCGCTTCTATTGGCTTATGCTCAGGGCCGGTTTTTGGCATAGGCCATAGGCGCGCAGGGGCCAGATCTGGGGGGGCGCTGGTAGTTCTGGGAGGGGAAAAAACGTTTTGGACTGTTTGGCTCATCCTAATTTTCAGCCTTGATGTAACAACATTCATAATTAAGTCAAGGTAACACCCTTTTCACCCCGGTTACACTTTTCATTTGCCCTGCACGATGGGCGCTGTAAGTGATGAAAGTGGGGGATGTTGACTTATCAGACGCCCGCAGCTCACAGCCAAAATGCGAGAGAGCCTCGGAGCGAGCAAGAGAGAGGGCGCGCATCGGTACCGCGGATTGTTGTTGGATTGAGGCTGATAACTACAGCTCAGTGAGGTGAGTGTTTAGATAGTTCACTTTAGTCTAAGTTATCTCAGTGGGTCTCAAACGCGTTTTGTCACAATTTATGTTAACAAATATTTCCAAGGCACACCTTTATAATTATTAGGATAAATAAAAACAGGTTTGAAATCATTTCAATGTATACTATAGGACAGTAACCAAAATGATGGTTAGCATACCCCCGGGCCCCCCTTCGAGGATGTGATGTCCACCCCCCAATTAAAACATGTTCATACAATAATGAATACATTTGAAACCTTCTTTATGTATATAACCAACATGTCAATACTGTATGTTTCAGTTTTTGTAGTGTATTGGTCTTTTGTAGAGATTTTTCATTTATTCTTTATATATTCTATTGTGTATTCCTTGGAGGGGGGGGGGCACCAAACAATAATCTCGCCTAGGGCACCAACATTTCTAGAACCGGCCCTGCTTGCCCTCCAACACATTGTAAGTGATATGCTAAAGAGCGGGACATATCCAACACATCTCTAAGCGGTTGACCAATCACAACAGAGCCGGCCAGCTAACCAATCAGAGCAGACTGGGCTCTGGTTTCAGACAGAGGGTGAACAGAGGTGCTGCAGCACCGGCAGTATGAGAAAAAGAAAGAGCTTTTTGAACATTAAAGCATGGAGACATGTCACAGTAGAGACACTACATACAAATATGAACCTCAAAATGAGCTTAATATACGTCCTCTTTAACAGCATCAAACCGGCTGTTCGGCGTCATGATGGGAACATATTCAAATGTTTTGGAACTCACTGGTCAATGTCCACTTATAGACCCAACATTTTGTTGTACATATAGTTTACTACCCTAGCCTTTGTTCAGGTTACAACAACATGTTCATTTAATGATAAATGCATTACAGTATGTGTATTCCAAATGGTCATCGGCTACTTTAGGACAAAGTATAATGTATCCCGGCAGCAGCTGTGAGAGTGCAGGACAGTGAGAGTAACACAGAAGATCATTTTAGCAGCATTAAAAAGAAGAGCGCATGTATCGATGCTTTTCCATGTATTGACACCTTAACAAATATAGGGTGTTGTTGTAGGAGGGTTGCATAAGTGTGTGTGTGTGTGTGTGTGTGCGTGTGTGTGTGTGTGTACATGATTCATCAGTGATTTCCCTCGTGCTTGCCACCAGTGCTGCTTCATTCGGCTGATCGGGCTAATTTTCTAACACCGGCTGAACATCATGCAACTGCCGCACTGAATATTCACTTCTCCACTAACTTCCAGAATTTTCAACCTTTTTACTTATTTTCATGACACCCTCTACAGCCCTTTGACGCCTCGCCGCCTCCTATTAGTCACGCTATATGAACCGCTCAGCACATTTAAGCCAATGGGCACAAGCTATGTTCATATTCATTTGATACTGTGGACCATTTTCCAAAGCACTGCTGTAACCCTATAGGCATTGACATTAAACAAGTCGGCATTTCATTCACTGACACTTAGTTTAAACATTCAGTGATAGGGCTTTTAAAATACTTTATTTCCACAATGTCTTTGCAAATAATTTAAATTTACAGTCAGTGTTTTTATTCCGTCTTAGGCACTGAAACACTGTGTTAAGTTCAGGGAAAGATGGCACACGTGGGGTAGTCAATGTTATCAGCCTTATCTCCGATTTATATTTATTGGCGTTTATATGTTTTATGTTCCAACATTATTTTGTTATCAAGGAACAGTTTCTTCATTCCAGAGTCTGTGACCAGATTCCACGAGAACCGATACTTTGCTTCCAAGTTCATAAAGAAACCCACATGTTGCAGGACTGACGTGGTCCCAGGGAGGATACACATGTTTTAGGAGAGCAGTAAACTCAATATTTACGCGTCCAAAATGCTTATTCGAGGGCTGCATGATTATTGCTAAAATGATTTTGGTCAATATTGTGATGGCAATTATTTATCACTACTTTCTTATCAATACGTGTCTCTGGAAATGTAACACAACATAAATCTAGATGAGACATATGAGGAGTCAAGTTGTCGCTGTTATTTTCCAATATTGAACTATAAAGAAATGAACAGGGAGAGCACTGGGGCCTCATTTATAAAGCTCTGCGTAGGATTCACGTGGGATGGTGGCTTACGTAGGACAAAGCAAATAAATACGCATACAAATAATCCGATTTATAAAACACGTCCTACGCCGGTTTCCATTTATAAATCACAATCAACTCGAAATGCGGTGCAGCTTTTGCGGGCTTCACGTAACGCCCATATTTGCCTATAAATAGTCAAAGAAACGCCCATTCATTCATTCATTCATTCTGACTGACTGCATGAAGGAGAGCAGGAAATGACGACAGAACAGCTAAAAAAATATCTCTCACCGTGTCAGATTCAGGTTATTTTGGGGAGGTCGAGATAAATCATATTGTTTGGTGGATGCAGTTTGAACCAGAGTAGCAGCATGGAGGTCGGATGGTCACCTAAACATAAATAAATAAGTGGTCCGAAAAAGGTTCATGACAAAAGAAATACACATAGCCTTCCTCAGACAGTGTGTTTGTACCGGGGACAGGAGACACCCCCTTGATGAGAAACTGTAAGAAGTGAACGGGGAATCCCCCCGGTGTGGAGTCATGACGACTGGATCTGAATTATTTGTTTGTATTTGGTGGTTTGTGTTCCAGCTGTCGATCAGCAACTATATATCCATAATCCACCAGTTAAAGGAAAAACAACTAATGTGTTGTGTTACATTAGCTGTACAATTTACCCTATGGTGTTCTTAGTTTCCATACCTCCTGTGTTTTACGAGCGACTTATCAAGTAGGCGGCGAACTGCATAAAACACGATTAAACATGATAGTATATGCATGCTCGTATCTATACAACCTAGAGCAGGGGTCACCAACCTTTTTTAGGATAAGGGCTACTTTCAAAGAAGTCCTGAGCTACTTTTACTCCTCTTTTTTTTGTTTTTTGCAGTGTATATATTTAGCACATTTTAACATTATTATATGCTGACCTTTAACCTGTGTGTGCTGTTTGGGTTTGTGGGACCCGTTTTCAGTGTTTACTAAAAGAAAATGTATGCAATTTAATTATATTAACCTGCTTTATTTGGGGGGGGACCTTACATCCTCTAGGGGGGTCCTCACCTCCTCTAGGGGGGCCCATGGGCATGCACCCCCGGGAAGATGTTTTTTAAAATGTTGAAGTGAAATGCATCAAGCACTTTGAGCACAACATGAATTAATGGATACAGCTCTCAACACTCAGATGAAAGGGAGCTGTATACTTTTCAATACTCCAATCATCTTTAGAATATTCTCATTTATGAGAAAACATTTCTTAACGAGAGAACATAATCGAGGGGTGATCAATAACATATCCGTATTTATTTCTCCAAGTGATGTTTCTGTGTGCACTGAGGAGTCTCAAACAGGCGTTTGTTAAATAATTTTAAGATTGGCTTTAATCAATGTGTGAACATGAATTCTTCATATATGATAAATGAGAGGTAACGTTTTATTTATGGTATTATTTCCAACTATTTCTCTCCATTCTTCCTTCTGCCAACGGTGTCGCAGTTTCTCGTCTCTCCCGTTGTTGTGCGTACCGCGTACGGATGGGTCAGAGTTTGCGTGGAGGACCGCACGTTTTCCCGTCAAGTTAGTATTTTATAAATCGCAAAGATTGCTTAGAAACTGCCGTACGCCATCTTTTGAGCGTGCGCACCGTTTATGAATCAAATCACAAATGTAACTGAAGTGTCAGCACAGAGAGCCAGGAGGAAAAGGATGTGAGGCAGCCTCTGAACACGCACACCGGCGTTTCATGTGTTCTGGATGAGTACACATTTGATGGGACTTAATGATGTTCACTTCTGATAGGAGTAATTAGTCCTCCTAAAGGTTCTATAGGAGACTCACACGCCCACACGGTTCTGGTAAGTGGTCTAATAACGGTTGTGTCGGTGTTCAGACCTGGCTGACACACAGGCCGCCCCTCCCTCGGCCGATCACGCAGACTGCTTCCATGTGATGATTTGTAAGTTGCTAACACTTGTTAGCAACTTACGTTTTTATGACACATAGTTGCTTCATCACTGCGGTATTTACTGATGCATTATTTTGTCGTAGTAAAAAAGTTGTACATTTATTTTTATTTTACGCGTCTAACCAAAAAACATAAGAAATAACGTTGACGTCAAGACGAGGAAACCGGAAGTGGTAAATTGTTCACTAATTTCTGTGTTTGTAATTCCTGCACCACTCTATGGAGTCTCTTGGAGTGAAGAACTTCCACAGAACGATCAGCAGAACGTGCAGCTCCTCTTGGCTTTGGAGTGACTTCCCCTCGTTGTGTTTCTCCACATCTTTACTTTTCTGGTGTGTCATGTTCAGAGGAAAAGCCGTGGAGACACTGCCCACTGTTCAGAAGCAGACACATGGGCTGGTTGAAGACTAGAGGGTGGACAGAGTGGAGCATTCAGCAGATGTCTTTTAGAAGAGTTATAATGGGCTTACATTGACGCAAGCATACGACTCTTGATAGATCACGTTGCTCGGTAACAGCTGGATGTTGATAAAACTTCTTGATAAAACCCAATCAAAGGTGACGATGTGGCGGTGCTGTTTTCACACCACTTGTGTTCTTTGTTTCGCCAGGTTTTAGACGGCATTAAGTGATTAATAAAACAAGCTGTTTACCCCCGATAGGATAGATGGTCCATCGATGTGCAGACCATTTAAAAACAATCCATATTCACAAACTAAATAATGAGCCAGCTTCTTTAAAAAGTGAGTACGGTTTGTATACGGCCCCACGTCATGTATACTGGGGACGCTTATTTGGACAAGAGAACATGTATATTCTGGAGGACTGTCTCACTCTCTGGGTGTCTTTCTGGGGACCCAAGTGGTGCACTTTGGACCTGAGACACGTTTAACATTAGGAATAGAGAATAGTGAAGAAACTGTTGCCCCCACTTTGCAGCAGTGGAGCAGAGTTACTGCACTTGTTGTCAACAGAAGTATCTTAAGCATTGTGTGTGTGTCTTTATGTATGTACTGTTTGCGGGGGTGCTTCATGCGTAGTGGGTTTTATCTGAAAAAAGGGTCCCCACCACTCTTTTAACAAAGTGACGCACATGGTCCTCACAAGCACGGCAGAACACATGTGAGTGTTTGGGTAAGTGAGGGAGGGAGAGAGGGAGAGCGGAGAGGGAAAGCAGCAGGATGGGGAGCTCAGTGACAGACAGAGGGAGGGGGGACGGACAGTGCTCTGTTGGACTCCAGCCGGGCTCTCCCTTTGAACCTGTGGATCCCGCTCCGACTGGGCCATGCCGTCCGGCCTGTGCAGGAAGTGGAGGAGCGCGGTGCGAGCGCTCAGGACTCTCCGCAGGACGGCAGCAGGAGGTGGAGGAGGCGCTGTGAGTCTGCTGTTATTTTTAGTCTCTCCTCCCTCCCTAATCCGCCGCGGCGCAGGCTAATCCAGATTGGAGGTAGGACACAGAGGGAGGGGGGTTAAGCACTGTCTCCTATGGGAAGCTGGTTGTGATGCCGTCTGAACTACTCCAACTGAGCCAGACGATGAACCACGAGACTCAGGGGTGTAGGAGCCACGGGGCAGGGGGGGCACACCTGTGGGGGGGGACTCCTCTGCTAGGCATGAGTCTGCAGTGGCTGCCGAGGGGCTGCTGCGCCGGCTACCCCAGATGGCAACGGTGCAAGACGGGCAAGATTGTGGTCTCAGATTGCAGCAGGGAAGGGGGCAGCGACGGTGGGGGGCCCAGGATCCAGCTGAGGGGGCTGGACACTATGCAGCTGAATGGCAGCCTGGTGGTCCTCTACGCACCTGCTGGGAACTCCTGTCTGCTCAGATTGGTGGGACATGCACGGACGGATGGATGGACGGATGGGCAGAGTGTGCTGATGTGTTGTACCCTCCTAAAGGGTCAACTGTATGTATTCATTTGGATGTTCTAGTCGGTGTGAGATATACGGGTTCTAACAGTTACTAGATCTGCTGCTGGGATGTGCCGATGGAGCTGGAGGTCTTTTCAAGAGCTTTTCTTTTATATTTGGAGTAGCTCATGGTACAGAGAACATGCACTGTTACTGTGAAGTTACTCATCGCTCTATACATATCTCCCTTTACTAGTTTGCTTAATTTGAAATGGCACAATGCGCATAGCCATTGACTTAATGTACAGAAAGTAACTACAAAAGAAAAAAAATTGTCTCTAAAATTAATCAAATGACTATTATTAAAAAAAAACGTCTATCACAAAGCTGCCCGACGGGTCATACACGACCGTGTCTTTTGACCTTTTCATTGTTCTAGGAAATTGCTTGAGCAGAGGCAGCTGATGGACATCTGGTGTGTTGCTGAGTCGTGTGTGTGTGTGTGCGTGCGTGTGTGTGTCAGATAGGCGGTAAGACCGCAGATGTTTGTGTGAAGAAGAGAAAAAGAGATTTCAATGTCGTTGTCGTTCCTCATAAAGCCCGTTCGATAGATGAAAGGTTTGGAGTGATGGAAATGGAAGTGCAAACTGCTGATTGGTCAACGTTACGGCCATGTGGCTCTGTGTTGGTTGTAATATTGTGCCTGTGAGCATTGGTCATGTACACTGAAGGGGAAAAGCCCTCTCATGGCTGCAGTAAATATGAGTGAGCAAAGTTCAGGGCGGACAGGGGGGGGTCTTTCCGGTGTAAAACCACTATCATTTCATAAACTGAACCATATGTGTTTTTGTAACCATGACAATTTTATTTGATATACTTTATTAATCCCCGTGGGGAAATTGTTTCTCTGCCTTTGACCCATCCTAGTGTTAGGAGCAGTGGGCTGCCATTTTGAACGGCGCCCGGGGAATTGTCTCCTATATCCTCAACAGAGCGGATTTATTTTGTAACAGTGGTTCAACAGGCACGGACTAATAATGTCAAACCTCACTGGAGTACAATAGAATGGAGTTAATTAAACACCAGTAGAAAAGTGTTGTGGCCATGTACACCGAAAAAAATAAACATTGACTTTAATTAAATGTATTATGGCAACACATTTTACATAACTGTATTAATAATATGAATAATGCATTTTATTTGTATAGCGCTTTTCACAACTCAAAGACGCTTTACAGTGTGAGGGAGGGTAGACAAACAAGGACAGGCAAACAAGTAAGTATAGTCAAATAAAAAAATAAAAAGGCAGTCGAGAGGAAGTTGATTGAGAAGGGGGAGGGGCTTATGGGTAGACGGAGTTGAAAATATGTGTTTTGAGGCGGGACTGAAAGACTGTGAGGGACTCGGAGTCACGGAGATCTTGGGGAACGGACTTCCAGAGCCAGGAGCTGCCACTGAGAAGGCTCTGTCCCCAAAGCGGCTGAGTGTGGATGTGGGAGTGGGAGTGGATAGGAGTCCGGCTGCGGTGGACCTGAGGGGCCGTGGGGGTTGATAAGGAGTGAGAAGGTGTTGGGTTAGTTGAAAGCAATAATGTTAAGTTGAACCTATTTATTTATTTATTTTTGCTTTTAACTAACCTAATACAGTTATGTGAACTCTGTAGACATAATACATTTAATTAAAGTCAACCTTGTGCAAACAGTGATTGTCTAATGCGTGTGTGTGAGGAGAGCGCTGGTCAAATGCAATGCCTTTTTTGAAAAAGAGACTTCAATGTTTTTTAATTGAGGAGCCGTCATAATGATGAGTCTTATACTGACCATTTTTAATGCACAATATTAATGTATTAATAAGTCAATTATTTTCAATGTCGGTTATTCTACAGATAATTTTCTAGATTGTTGGTTTGGTTGATAACATGTCAGGGAAATGTGTAAGATGTCCATCCCAGGCTCTCAAAGATGTCCCGTCTTGTCGGTGACAAAACGTTAATTGTAATATGATATTTAAAACGGAGAACATTTGAGAGGCTGAAAGCAGCATCTGACATTTCTGTATGAAAAATGACTTTTTCCGGTCTGAATGGAGAACACACGGAATGTTCACAACATCTTAAATACGTGTGTGTGTGTGTGTTGCGTGTCTTACCTTAAATCACAGCAGTGTGAGGGAAGGGTTTGAAGAGCTGAGCCGCCCTCCATCACCCCCTCGGTGGATTAGAGTAATAATGCAGATGCTAACATTCGAGCAGATTACACGTACGGTCAGTGGCTCGACCACACATTTGACTTTAACATGGCAACCTTTTATCTTATTTGTGTCAAATGTACTATCTGATTATATCAATATTCCTTAAAGCTACCCCAGTATAATTGTTTCAAAATGGTGGAAGAAGCGTTTAATTGACATCAGGACGGCAAACAGTCTTCATATCTTCTGTCACTGACTGAAAACCGAATGCCAACGAACATGTTAGTATGTAAAGGGTTTTAGCTCAGTTGAAACACTCCAGCACTAAAATGGTCTACGTGTTTCCAGCTGTTCTGACTTCAATCTTTTTGGATTATTGCACTTGTTTTTTGTCGATATGGTTCAAGTTGCAGCTAAATGAAATGTATCGTATCTTCTTCAGGACAAATAAATAGAGATGGTTAGCATGCTCGCGTACACAACATGATGGGCTCTGTGCCGGTGACGTGTGGTCCTCATCCTGCACGGTTCATCAACACAATAACTACAGGAGCGTACACCGTAGTTAATGCCTGTAAATATAACATATTTGTCCAATATGCACTAATGTGTGTATATAAATGTGTGCAATTCGATTATTTGTATCCTTTTGATTTATTTTTCAATCTGAAGACACTATAATAATCTAATTGTATCATTTTAGATGCTCATTTATTTCCAAACTATACTGCTACTTAGTAGTAGTTTACTGCTACATGGTTAGTTTTTAACCATGGTGTACTTTTCTGTTATTGTTTTTGTACTTATTGTGTTTTTTTTAACTTAAAATGTGAGCCTAATTTAATTGTATTTAAAAAAAATGATATAATATGTAAGTCTACTCTTCCTAATTAATCTGCACTCTTGCTGTTATAATACCGTACGTTTCACGTTGCGGGACAGATAAAGGAATTGTGATTCTGAGGATCGATGTACTGTCGAGGTTATGACAAAGTATTCTGAGAAACGCTTACAAATCAAAATGTGATAGGAGGAACAAGAATGGCGTGTGTGCTCTGCCCCTCTGGTCTACATGTATCGCCTAAAGTATCTCTGTGTGTACTCGAGTTGTGCCGTGGCTCACAAAGCAGTTTAATGAGATATTCTGTAAACATCCGTTTGTTGCACCTGCTGTTGTTTACTTTATCACAGAGCATTGTGCTGCTGAATGCATTGTGTACCTGCCGTCTGCTCGGCTAACCCTGTGCTGTGTGTTCCCTGCAGAGCTCGGGGATGGAGGAGATGGTGTGGGAGCAGTACTCCGTCACTCTGCAGCGGGTGAGTTCATCCACTGCACCTGGTCTCCAGCTTCATTGTTGTAGTAGGAGATGTTGCATGGAATATGATGTTATGCAATGTAGTCGTAAAGGACTCACAATGGGATCATTATGGCAATTGATGCTAAGAGCATATTGTGCGAACTAGGTGAGAAACAAGGCCTCACAAACGATGGAATTAAGAGTGTCAAGGTTAAACGAAAAGGCCACCTTTTAGAAGGTTCCGGTCAACTATTCTTCTCATTCTCTGAAGTTAATCAGGTACGAAGTTACGATGGGAAAATGGACAAAAGTAAAAACTCTCCTCTCACCTGGTAGAACACTAACCGGTCGATGTAGAGCAGGGAACACGGCCATGGACACGTGCACGAAAAAGAGTTACAACAAAGAATAGGGGAGTTGGTTTATCGTCCTTACTGTCGTCAACCAATAAGAGACATGGAGGCTTTAGCTATACAAATGCTAATGCAACGTTTGTTTAGCAGTAGGATCCCGGGGTCTGCTCAGACTTTGTTTTCTGTCTTTGACGAAATAAAGTTATTTGCATCGTACTCAGTCTGCCTCCAGCGACTTGCTCTGAACCTGTTAGACTTTTACTGCTACAAAATAAGTAAACAAGTTATGAGTGTTGAGAAGGAGGTCCGGACTCTTTAACTGGCTCAGGCCAAGATCTCTTCCAACACCATCCATCTTTACATCAAGCTGCAGCCCTAACGATGACATTCAAACTTACACTCAAACTGCCTCATTGCATACAAAGACAATGGTTTTGAACCAGAATCAGAAACGGCTTTATTGCCAGGTAGGTTCACACGTACGAGGAATTTGGCTAGGTGTCAATTGCGCAAAAATAAAAAACAAAGATTTTAAAAAGTACACGGATAGCGAACAATGTAATACAAATGTAAATATAGTAGATAACAATAAAATAAGCAGTAATTTACATCGAAATAGAATGCAATAATTTATAGAATATAAAATATGTGCAGTAAGCAATATTTAAACATTGTGTGCATTAATGTAATGCATAGAGTCTATGATGTGGCTGAGGTAAAGTGCCTTGTTTAAGAGGCCGGTAGCGGAGGGGAAGAAACTGTTCAGGTGGCGAGAGGTTCTGGTCCTGATGGAGCGCAGCCTCCTGCCAGAGTGAACAGTTTGTGTCCAGGGCGGGAGGGGTCGGCCACTGTCTTCCCTGCCCAAGCGTCAAGTCATGATGATATTAAAGATAAAGTTTGGTTATCAGATCTTGTACTTAAGTAAAGGTAGAATTACCAGAGTGTAGGAATACTCTGTTACAAGTAAAACTCCTCCAATCGAAATGTTACTGAAGTAAAAGTATTAGTCAAAATATACTTAAAGTACCAAAAGGAAAAGTAGTCATTCTGCAGATACAGTCGGTCCATTTCAGAACAATATGTGTTTTATAATTGCATTAAATTGTTATCAAAGCTGGCAAAGGTGCAGCTAGTTTGAATGCCTTTTACAAATCTGTAAAGTAGTAACTAAAGATATTAAATAAATGTAGTGGAGTAAACGTACACTATTTACTTCTGAATAGTAACCAGGGTAGAACCGAAGTGCTGAGCAAAAATGTAATTGCTAAAGTAAAGCACAAGTACCTCAAAATAGTACTTCAGTACAGAAAATGTCCTGCCCACCGCTGGTTTATACTGTGCTGTATATTCTCAGTGGGTCAGTCCCAGTCAGTGTGCTGCGGTACAGTTGATGCCATGCCAACAGTGTCACTGCGCACTGCCTGCTCGGTGGAGATTAGCGGTGAGGTGAAGCAGGGACCGGCCACTGACAGCACTGAGGCGGGACACTTCAGCTCCAGCCTCCAGGCTGGGGCGGAGGGGAAAAGGAAACGTCTTCTATTCAGGTGACAGACTGAGCTGGTCCCGCCCTGCACATAGCTCACCTCCGTCTTGACGGCCGCTAGGTAGGGGCCCGCTGCTGCTGTGTGCTAACCATAGACTGCATATATAAATAAATGCTAACATGTAGCAGCTATCAGCTAGTGTTAGCATTACTCACCAAAAGCCCACGGAGGGACCAGCTGCCTACCAACAGGTAACCTCCGCAGTCAGTGAGAGGGAGCCAACATGTCAACATTAGTAGTCTACAGAGGACTCCGTATACTGTGTGATGGCTGTGTGTGAACAGCTGAGTTACATAATTGCAACTTTAAGAAGAGCTATTTAAATGGTTCCGGAATTATGTGGGGTTACCATTTGTGACAGCTATGCCTATGCTACAATTACCCCTAGATTCCACCGGGTCCGTCTGCGCCGTGGTTTTGGTCCGACCTCCCCCAGCGTCATAACCCACCGCGCGCGTTTCAGAAGCGGAGCGTCTTGCGTGCCGGCTCGCAGTTTTTGTTGATTTGGGCATATTTCCTCGACAGGCTACTTTGTGCAGACAAAGTTAATAATAATTGTAATATTCCAGTTATAAACGACATGAATCAAAGATGTGTTGCTGTATTTTAGTGGTAAAAAAAATGCATTAATCATCATAATTATTCTACACACAGTGCCTGTAAACCGGAGGAGAACGCTGGCATTTCTCCTCCTACTTGAAAGACTACGGAGGGATAGGGTCTGCGAAATTAGTTTATTTTGGGGATTGACTGGATTCTCTGACCGGTCCACTTCCTGACGCCTCGCGTCGCGTCGAAAATAGACTTGCATCATATTTTTAGCGGAGCCCAGCGCCGAGACGCTTCTGGGACGCTTCTAGCCGCGCGGTGGAATAGCACCCATTGACTAGAGTGGCCACGATCGCTGTAACGCGGCGCAGACGGACCCAGTGGAATCTAGGGGTTATGCAGCGTCCACATGGCGGCGTGCGTTGAAGCTTGCTGGTGGGCGTGTCTGAAACTCGACCAACAACCAATCACATGAATCTCCCGCCCCAGACACACAAGCACGCGGTTTGATTTGCTAGAGCTTGCACTGGCATATGATTTGATTGGCTGATGCTCCCGTCTAAGCTTCAAAAGTTGAACATTGCCAACTTTTGAAGCGAGCAAGGCGAGCAAAGCGAAGCGACGGAACCACAATGCAGTTCGGCAAAGCGTGACGTCACCCCATTCAAAGTGAAAGGGCAGACGTGTGGACGGGCCGGTTTATTTTTTAGCAATTCACTGCAGAATTATATATTTTTTTAGCTTTGATTTTCCATTTCCACTAACCCTCAAAGGCTTTATTGTCATATATGCACAGTAGCTAAAGTGTAGATAAGGCAATGACAATCTTAAATCACAAGCTCCTCTAACAATGCAACATAATATATTAGACATAAAGCAAATGTTAAAATAAAAATAGTGCAAGAAGAAACAGAGTAGAATATAATAGTGCAGATTATGTTGCAAGACCAATGTGCAAGTAATACGATTTTTTAATTGTTTAACTAAAGCTAAATCCTGCAGAGAATGTTGTAAGGGACCGAGTTAATGCAAGAGTCTATATACATGTAAAGAGAAGATAAAGTATACAAGAAAATAATGTAAAATTAAATATTGTACATTGAAAAATGCATATAGTGTATACATAGTAGAGTGTACATGGGAGGTGTTATACTTACCCAACTGAAGTGCCATTACTCTTTGCATCTCATTCATCTTGGTAGAGACAACAGCATCATACAATAAGGTTTGCACAAATGAAAGTCTGACATGAAATTAATTAAGATGTGTGTGTGCTCCATCAGCTTGGCCAGGGGTCAGCAAACTTTAATCAAGAGCCATTTTGACCCCCTTTCCGACAATACAATTGGTGTGGAGCCGCAACACATATTCGATATCACAGCATATTACAAACTATAGTTTCAAATTGTAGAACTACAACAGGGAAAGCTGTTGACATTGTATTGCTATGTTTACCTATTATTACTAAGGAAATAACGAAACTCTTGTGTAAAACATTAAACATAAAAATAGTTCTGTCAAATGTGATTAGGACTTAAATCCCTGGCAGTGTCGCATCCTCTTCTGTTTCCCCTCAGCCACGCACAGCAGTCAGCCGCGTCTGCATAATGGCGCTGTCTGCTCAATAGAGTTTACATGTATGACTCTATTGAGTATGCTTGAGCTAATTTAATGTCCTCATTTGTTGCTGTTTTAATGATGCTTTCCTCTACCGTCTTTGCCGAGAGACAACTCTAATTTCTACTTTCAATTTGTTTTTTGAAGTCTGAAAATACATGCCGTGATATTTTAATGAATGATTTGTTTGTTTGTTTGCTTGTATATTGTCCGACTGTAAACAGTTTTCCTAGCCTTCCTATCTCCAGAGCAGTGACAAAGCTAGCAGCAGTGGTTGAGTTTATATACTAAAGATATATTTGCCCTTACCAGCCTTCTGAAGGAGCTCCAAAATGGATCTCATTAGTTCACCCCAGGGCGGGGGCTGGAAACTCAGTATTTGCCACCTACAGGCAAATACGCCAGGCCGTAGACAAAGTAGGATGTGACTGATTTTATTTGAAAGCATCCCCTCAAACTCCTAGATAAGACACATTCCTTTTCAAATAATGTCAACAGTGCAACAAAACACAGAAAGAAAAATAGCTGTTTTTTATGTCGATGTCAAGTTGGATCAACTGAAGCATTGGTATCTTAAATAATATACTGAGGAAACCGTTATTCAGATCTAAATGAAACATTCATACGCATTTTACTCCTCAATTACATACCATTGAATGTGTCCATCCATGGAATACATTTACATGACCAGATTTCTTCCGTGCACCCGAACACTCTCCTTAAAATAGAGCTGCCCTGATCATAGCTAACCCATCTTCATGAAATCCGTCGGGAGCATTTAATGGAAAAGCAACAAGCGCACCAAAGTGAGCTTAATGTCATGTGAAATAGCAAATGCAATTTTGTAATTACCAATTGTAAATGCTTTGAGAATCCGACTGCACTTAAACTATCCGACGTATTTGTGCCAGCGGATGTTATTCATGTACGTCTGCCGTATGGAAACTACACATTTCTGTCCAGCAGACTACTGCATGCGCCCATAGATACTTTGCACCTGGCGTTCTTACGGAGTTGTTTCATGTATCAGGTACAAAATATATTCTTCATTACCAAGGTTGGAAATTAAATAAAAAGTATAGTGAAACATATTGTTGTCACCCTGCGGTCCAAACCTATTCATCCACACAAATCCCAATAAATAAATCATCATTCTACAGTGACAAGTAACATTCATAATTCTCATTTTGATCATTATAGTGTTGAACGTTCAAAACAAAGCACTTTGGCAAGTTAGGGTATACGTTTTAAATGGCTGAATAAGCAAAGTTTCATGATTTGCATTTCTCGGTCACGATCGGTTGTTTTTCCGTGAACAGATGGATGTTGCATTTCGTAAAGGGAGGTCCAGTGGTTCCTAAGCTAAAGGAGGTTATAAAGGAAGTTTCAAAGCTCCTTTCCTATCATGTAGAGAATTCAGACGGCTCTTATCATGGCTGGTACTGAGGGACTTCCGGGTCATTTCACTTCGTTAGGAAGGATCCTAAGCTGACCATTCGTACCGCAGCCCAGCTTTAGCTAAGGGACACACAGTGGTCTGACTCTTGGTTGACACTTGAATACAAAGTCAATGCTGACTCAAAGCATGAAACATGACCTGTTTATTTGTTCAATGTTTGACCTCAACCATGATCTGTGTCCGAACTTCAGCGTGTCATGTGAGGCGCAGGAGGCTCAGAGCTCCACCCCGTCTCCTCTCAGTCCAGAGGGTCAGTGTTGTTCGTCTGTACTGCATATCATTCTGTCTGACTGTACTGTGTGGTTCCTTTTTCTGCAGGACACTAAGATGGGTTTCGGCATCGCGGTGTCAGGTGGGCGGGACAACCCCAACGTGGACAGCGGTGAGACGTCCATCATCGTGTCAGACGTGCTGCAGGGGGGCCCAGCAGACGGATTGCTCTTGTAAGTCTGACAAAGCTAGATGGCTGCTGAGTAGGGCAGCAGAGGGTCTGTACATCTCCAGAAACCTTTCAAAGGGACGGTCAGGCGAGGGCTTCTGCACGATTTGGGGGGAAATGCAAAAACAGTTATAATAGGTCTGAGAGCCTGATATGGCCAACATCTTCCATCACGGTTACAATACAGTACTTGTTCTTTAAACTAGATTAGCACAACTTTTTAAAGAAAACAAACTTAGTCACATTTAAATAATTTCCTTCATTATTTGGAACTCCCATGCAAACAACAAGTCAGTGCATTAAAAAAGTCACACATTTCCTAGAGTATATCTTAAGAAAAATGATGTTTCCTGCAGGATTTGATCACATTTTAAAAACGAAAGTATCAAAAATAACCAGAGTTCTTCCTGCTCTGTATTTACTGCTTCACTCTCCTCCTCCATGTCTGCTGAGGCAGCTGGATTTGCAACATCATAATAACGCAGAAATTACAAGATGCTGTGCGCTTAGAGAGAATTCGCGAAATAATAGTCAACATTAGTGGCAACATTTATAAAAAAAAAGATGGACTTTTATTAATCCTCATGGGGGAATTGTTTCTCTGCATTTGACCCATCCTAGTGTTAGGAGCAGTGTGCTGCCATTTTGAACGGCAGTGTGGGGAACGGGACACCTTGCTCAGGGACACCTCGGTGGCACTTGGTCTTTCCGGGACTTGAACTGGTGACCAGTTGCCAAGCCAAGTCCCTATCGACTTCGCCACCACCGCCCCACTAAGCTTACGTTTGCAAACACCATAGCTAACCATATATATATGTAACTGTAAAAGGCAGCAGTAGTTAATCCAAGGGTCGCAGTTTTAAGTCCCGATAAAGTGTGCAGCATCTGTAGCTGCTGACCCATCCCATCACATGGTCAGATCATCCGTCATCATCTCATCAAAGCCACCCTGTCTGACCATGCTCTATCATATCATTGTAGTGAATATATTTTGTATTTCCTATATCTTAGTGAACCAGCAGGAGATCTGCTCATGATATCTTGAAGAGCTTGTGCTGCAGCAGCTCAGTTCTTATTTATTTCAGGAAATGAATTGAACATAAAGTCCAGAGACATTGGGCTCTGACTGACTCATAAATCAATCTTTAAAAGAAAGCATTCTACATTTAATTTCCACTTTTTGGCACAAAGCAAGACTCTATCTTTGGTGAAACATTGTTGATGTGACATTCAGATTCACATTTAGTTTTCATAGTTGTCTTATCATCATTGTATGTGTTTTCTTTTTGTTGTCCAGTGAGAATGATCGTGTCATTCAGGTCAACTCCATCCCCATGGACAACGTGCCTCATTCCTTCGCTGTGCAGTCCCTCCGTAAATGTGGTAAAGTGGCTAAAATAGTGAGTATGAACCACACCCAGGGTCTATGCAGTCTCCTTCTGCACAGTTGAAGAGGCCCTGTTCTGCTCTGAGGGGTTCTCCCTTTCCTCTAGTGGGTTTATACAGGGTCTGTGTATCTAAATGGTTAAAGTAAATGCAAATAAAGGCTCAAATCCCCAACTTCTCTCCAGAGCGAGTTTCTCTGCCACAGCACACTGGTGTCGCCTGCAGAGTTTCCATATATGTAAAATGAGTGTGTGTGCGTGTTGTCCTGCCTGACTGCCTCTTCTCTCGTGTTTCTGCTTCTCTAAAAGTAGCAGCAGTCCTCTCCCGTGTGCGCACTGGACTAATCTGGCTGCTGCATACAGCTAAATATAAAAGCCTGACATGTCGAGGGAATCTGATTTGCTGCTCTGAACAGCCACTTACACATCATGCAGCTGTATCTTCACTCCTGCCTGAGACACACACTATCCACGTTTCCTATTTATGCTTTTCTCTCAGAGATAATCTTTCGTCTTTTGAACAAACCGGTACCAGATAAAGACCATCTTTATTCCTTTTTTATTTATTTATTATTTAAATAATACACATCTTCTTCAACATTTTTGTTTCTTTACGTGAGCTCCACACATGTTCCATTAGTTCAGTGCTTCTCAAAGTGTGGTCTGCGGACCACTGGTGGTCCGTGAGCGCCCCCTGGTGGTCCGTGAGTATATTGATACAATTTCACATTTTAAATAAATAAATAAGTTTAAGTTTTCCGCACTCTCGCGGGAATATCTTTGCAATGGAGTAAGGTTAAGTTTCACTTTCAATTGCATGATATAGCCCAGCACAACACCTTCATCACACATGTTGCCACTTGTTTGTACCATTTTCAGGCGATTTGTAATCTGTTCTAGAAAAACGATGTGTTTTTTTATATTTGTGGAGTTAGGTGGTAAGCGAGTGTTTTTTTATTGGTTAAGTGGTCCTTGGTATGAACACGTTTGAGAAACACTGCATTAGTTTTATGTTGGGCTGGTTATGGTGATGCTGCTCTGTTGTGTTTTCAGTTCTCATCCAGGTCGAATGAACAGTAAATGACTGTCAGCTCTCCAGTGAGCCGAGTATGTGTCGCCACAGCAACCCTAAAACACAAAGCTCGTCCTTTGCTTCTAAAGGAACTGGCCGTACCATCCTGGCTCCTGGATCTCCGTCTTTCACCCCTTAAATGACCCTGATGCTCCTCACAGGTCCCATGCATGCCTGTGTTGGGACCTGTAGTATCGCGTAACGCTCGTGAAGGCATCTGTAAATGTGCTTTGCTTAGTTTGGCTTGCATGCTGGCTTTCCGCTGTGTCTTTATTAGTCGAAACTTTCACTGGTACGCATTATTCTGTGCTGTTTAAGGAGCTGGTAGAAATGTTTTTTATGTAGGGGTAGGGTTAGGGTGATGTTGTGAATTGAGTGGCCCATGGTGGTGGTGGGGTTATGTTATGGACGACGAACACAGGACACTCGATTCACAACATTACCCTAACCCTAACCCTACCCCTCACACCAGATACTGACTGGTTTTCGGACCCCCCCGGACCCCCCAATAAAGCAAAACTGAACGTTTCAGAGTGGCCTTTTATTGTGGCCAGCCTAAGGCACACCTGTGCAATAATCATGCTGTCTAATCAGCATCTTGATATGCCACACCTGTGAGGTGGGATGGATTCTCTCGTGCTCACTATCACACATTTTTTCAGATTTGTAAACAAAGGAATCCTATGGAGGGGTCTCAGGCGGGAGGGGAGTGTGTGGGAGAGAAACTCCCTCTGGAGGGAACACGGGGATGTTAGCCTTTGCAGAACTTTGCCATGTACTAACTACTAAAACCTAGAGAACACACGACGGGGAAGGGAGAGCCCAAAAGCAGGACGGGTCTTCTCTAATACATGTGGAGAATGGTGGTTGGTGTCAGTGAAGGGGTGTGTGGGCCTTTTTAATGTGATGTATTAAAGCATTGTTTCCCTTCTCTCCGTCAGACAGTGAAGAGACCCCGTAAGCCGGCAGTGCACTCACAGAAGCAGCCCTCCTCCCCAGGTGCAGAAAGTCGGGCGTACACCCCCTCCAATCACTACTACGACGCTGACAATGACAACAGCTGGTACCGCGACCAGGACCGCGAACACATCTCAGAGAGCAAAGCATACCTGGACCCCGAGTACGGGGGGGGGCGGGACACCAACCAGAGAGGGAAGAGCCGTGGGCGGAGCCAGGAGAGGAGCTCCCCCAGCCCCGACAGACCAAGGAGGGACGGCAGCCGGGGGCGGGCCCTGGACAGCAGCGCAGATCGCCAGAGGTACCACAGCCGAGGACGCAGCCCCGGGGAGGGGTCCCGCACCGAGGACAAGTACGAGAGAGGAGAAGAAGGGGGAGGAAAAGGGGGGAGGTATAAGAGCAGGGACCGGCTCAATGACAACCCTCCATCTCCAGAACCTTCCAGAGAGCTGGAGCCGCTGGACAAACCCGTCAACGTGCTTCTGGTGAAGAACAGAGCCAGCGAGGGTAAGGGAGCAGAGGCGCCGCTGTTTAACAAAGGTCACATGACTGGATACACAGAAGCCAGGGCTGCACAGTTCATCAGAGCAAAAACACTTAACATATATACAAATATATAAATAAAGTATTGTAGCGCTTCAGCGAAGTGCCGGAATACAAACTGCATTCCACAGACTTGTGAAACATGTCTTCTTTGGTCCTTTTTGGTACCTCTTAACAAAATAACACAATTATCATTTAAAAAATATTATTCAAGGATATAGTGGGAAAAACAGATAATCCGTTTATATCGCAAATCCTTTCGCAATTGCAATATCGGTCAAAATATTTGCAAATAGTTATTTTTTCCAGATGATGCAGCCCCAAAAGAAACACAATAATTATAATGATGCTTTTTAAGATGTTCTCCACTGCCATTTTCAAACATACACTGTATTAAACAGAGCAAATGGTGTACTTTTACTGCACTACATGTATTTAATACCTTTAGTTACTTCACAGATGTGGATGAATGATGTGAAATATAATCAAGTGTTAAATCAGACTTTAGTTCCACCTGGAGTGAATCCACCAGCTACCCTGCAGTCTACAAAGTACTTCAGACTAGCTGCACCTTCACCAGCTACCCTGCAGTCTACAAAGTACTTCAGACTAGCTGCACCTCCACCAGCTACCCTGCAGTCTACAAAGTACTTCAGACTAGCTGCTCCTTCACCAGCTACCCTGCAGTCTACAAAGTACTTCAGACTAGCTGCACCTTCACCAGCTACCCTGCAGTCTACAAAGTACTTCAGACTAGCTGCACCTTCACCAGCTACCCTGCAGTCTACAAAGTACTTCAGACTAGCTGCTCCTCCACCAGCTACCCTGCAGTCTACAAAGCACTTCAGACTAGCTGCACCTCCACCAGCTACCCTGCAGTCTACAAAGTCATTCAGACTAGCTGCACCTCCACCAGCTTTGAGAACACTTTCATGATCAATCATTATAAAACATATCATATATATTATTCTGAAGTGGACCAATCTGCACGACGACTACTTTTAATATTTGGTACTTTAATTATATTTTGATGAGAATACTTTTCTACTTTTACTTGAGTAACATTTTGAATGCAGGACTTTTACTTCTAACAGAGTATTCCTACACTCTGGTACTTCTACTTTTACTCAAGTACAAGGTCTTGAGTACTTCTCCCACCTCTACATTATAACTAGGACTACACTTTGATTAGGTACTGTTCTGCTCAGATCGCTACAGAACAATAAGTGTAACATCACCTCATTATCTAATCATTTCTGTGATTCTGTAAGATACTGTAGCACACATCAAGAGTCCCTTTCTATGCTAGTGTTGTAAGGGACTTCTGTGTAGCGATGCAGTGGGAGGCACCAACTCAGGAAGGACACACGGTAGAGCAGGAGCTTTGATGTCAAACACTGATGCTTTATTTGGAGCTTCGGCCGGAGGATTCATATCACAAGTCACACAGTCACGGTGAGACTGCACGGGTGGTTACCACGTCAATTCTGAAGAACTCTACCCCAGACCCATGTATTTAGCTAGTTCTGAGAGCATCATCAACATGCTGCATAACAAGATAAAACCATAACACCTCTATCCGCTGACGCCAACAGGCAGGAACATAGAACCATAACACCTCTATCAGCTGATCCAACAGGCAGGAACATAGAACCATAACACCTCTATCAGCTGATCCAACAGGCAGGAACGTAGAACCATAACACCTAATTTGAGTGTGTTGTCTTCAAACTGGCCGGGTCTGCTCCGCTCCAGGTTGCCCTCATTTACCGCCCACCTAAAGCTTCCACTACCTTCCTGTCTGAGCTGTCTGAGCTACTCACCTCTCTCTGCTCTATGTCTCCATCTACTCTCCTGCTCGGTGATTTTAACATCCACGTGGACTCCAGTAACTGCGCATTCGCCGCTGAATTCCTCTCACTTCTGGACTGTTTCAGCATCAAGCAACATGTCCAGGGCCCCACCCACATCAAAGGCCACACGCTGGATCTGGTGTGCTCCACCGGCTCTCCGCCCCCGGACCTACAGCGCCTCGACCTGGCTGTATCTGACCATCACGCCATCCTCTTCACTGTTCCGGTCTCTCTGCCCAGGCAGCATCCCAAACGCACCATTACGTTTAGGAACATCAAGACTGTGAGTGCACCAGCCCTATCCGACCTGATAGCTACCCACATGGCCTCGGGTCCCTCCGACTCCACTGTGGATGGCCTGGTAGCCCACTACAACACTGCCCTATCCCTCAGTCTCAACGCTCTCGCCCCCATTAAAACACGGACTGTTTCCTTCACCCGCCCTGCCCCCTGGTTCACCACTGAACTCCGCCGTTTGAAGGCCTCTGGACGCCAGCTGGAGAGGCTCTCCAAAAAAACTGGCCTCACAGTCCACCTCCTTGGCCTTTCGTGAGCATATAAAAACATATAAGGAAGCTCTCTGCCACGCCAAGACTCACTACTACTCCCGTCTCATTGGTGCTCAGCAAAGCAACCCCAGAAGACTGTTCTCCACCATCAACCGCCTACTACGGCCCCCTGACGCCCTCAGGGGCTCCCGATCTGTGCTCCAAATTCCTCGACTTCTTCCAGGCGAAAGTCGAGGACATCCATCGGCAGCTCCTGGTGACTGGCCCTTCCCGTGTACCTGCACCTCAGGCACCTGGTAACACACCTCAAGCGCCGCGCCTCTCCCACCCCAACCTCTCCTCCTTCTCCCCTGTGGATGCTCTCCAAGTGGCCAAACTGGTCAGCTCGGCCAAGACCTCCACCTGCTCCCTGGACCCCATGCCCACAGCCCTGGTCAAGGACTGCCTACCCACCCTCTGTCCCTACATGGTGGTCATCATCAACGCTTCTCTGGCTTCTGGTATAGTCCCCACCAGCTTCAAAATGGCCTCAGTCACCCCCATACTTAAAAAACCTGGCCTGGACCCCGACGTCCTTCAGAACCACCGGCCGATCTCCAACCTTCCCTTCGTCAGCAAAACTCTGGAAAGAGTGGTCGCCGTACAACTCCATCTGTACATGTCCAACCATGAGCTCTATGAGCCCTTCCAATCCGGCTTCAGACAGCAACACAGCACTGAGACCGCCCTTATCAAGATCACCAACAACCTCCTCATTGCTGCTGACTCTGGCCGCCTCAGCATCCTCATCCTCCTGGACCTCTCTACAGCGTTTGACACCATCTCTCACAACATCCTCCTCACCCGCCTCTCAGACCTCCTAGGTGTCACTGGCACAGCGCTGTCCTGGTTTACATCCTACCTCCACAACAGGAAACAGTTTGTCTCCATCAGTGGCTCAAACTCACCCCCGGCCCCAGTCCACCACGGTGTACCCCAGGGCTCTGTACTTGGTCCCCTCCTGTTCACCATTTACATGCTCCCCCTCGGCCAGATCATCCGACATCATGGACTCAACTTCCACTGCTACGCTGATGATACCCAACTCTATCTCAGCACCACTCCATCCTCCCAGCTCCCCCCTCAGTCTATCATCAACTGCCTGCATGACATCAAGACATGGATGTGTTCAAACTATCTGAAGCTGAACAGCGGTAAAACAGAGCTCATGGTTGTGGCACCCAAGGCACTGCTCCAGAAGGTTGGTGACTTCGTGCTTGAGGTCGACGGCTGCTCCATCTCCCCATCTCCTGAAGCCCGCAACCTGGGTGTGATCCTCGACTCCACCCTTTCCTTCCATTCCCACGTCAAGTCTGTGACCAAATCGGCCTTTTACCACCTAAGGAACATTTCCAGACTCCGACCGTCACTCTCGGAGTCGGTTGCCGAGACCCTGGTGCATGCGTTTGTCACCACCCGCTTGGACTACTGCAATGGTGTCCTGTTCGGGGTTCCCAACAAAACCCTGGACAGGCTCCATTATGTCCAAAACTGTGCTGCTAGGGTACTCACGCACACAAAGCCGTGGCAGCACATCACTCCCACCCTCATCCACCTCCACTGGTTGCCGGTCACCTCCTGACCTACAAGTCCCTCCATGCTCTTGCCCCCCAGTACCTATCGGACATCCTCCACCCACATGCCCCACCCCGGAACCTGCGGTCTTCAGACTCTGGCCTGCTCACCACCCCCCGCACCAAACTGAGAACATTCGGGGACAGAGCCTTCAGTGTGGCAGCCCCCACCCTCTGGAACGCTCTCCCTGCGGAGATTCGCAACATCCCCACACTGGACGCTTTCAAAAGGGCCCTCAAGTCCCATCTGTTCATCAAGGCTTTCGGCCCTTAAATCTATCTGTTGTTTTGTCTGTCTGACCTTTGTTTTGTTTTGTTTTGTGTGTGCTCGCCCTATTCCTGTAAAGCGACCTTGGGTCCCTTGAAAGGCGCTATAGAAATCCCAGTTATTATTATTATTTATTATTATCAGCTGACGCCAACAGGCAGGAACATAGAACCATAACACCTCTATCAGCTGACGCCAACAGGCAGGAACAGGGAGACAGAACACTGAGAGCACAGCAGCCAAGGTTACGAGGTGCGTGTGCTCAGTCAGGACAGTTTGAACTGATAAACTGTGTCAAAGTTATGGGCCTTGGAAAATATTTCCACAACAAGTGCCTGTAACAGCAGCTCCTGGTGGAGGCGTGGAGCTCTTCTAACATTCACCCCCCACTAACCCAGCAGGGAATCAGCTGTGACACAAAGTAGCTGGGTGTTACTTTCACTTTTTTAATTATTTTATGCAATAAAACCTGTAAATAAATTAGATCTTTTATTTTTTTTATGTAACAACAACGTCCCAATTGGTGTAGTGAAATTAAGCTTCATTTAAAGAAATATAACAAATGAAAAACCCTAGTTTGTAGTGTTTGCATATGCAGGTTTTTTTTATGGTATAATATTTATTTCAACATAAATATTGTTCCAAAACGGTTTGCATCTACATAGTGGTTAGCATGTTATTGACATAAAACCATCAAACTATCTAAAAGTCTATTTATATTACAGGTTTAAGGTAATACAATTGCAATAATGCCACGGGGTAACAATGTTGCAGTATACATTTACAAAGTTAGACTGAAACTGCCCCAAGATATTTAAACTAAGCAACATTTAAACTCTCATAACTGCTGCAAAACCAAAATGAAATACTTTTGAAAAACTACAAAAAATAGAGTTCTTGCTATTCAATACAGATTGTATTTAGTCACAATACAAATCTTTCTGTTTTTAGTCCATCGCTTCAAATAAGGCAAGGGAAGTTTTTATTTGATATAGCACATTTCAATACAATGCAACTCAAAGAGCTTTACATGTATATAACATGTATAGCAATTCGATTGAATGCAACAGAAACAGATTATGAAATGACATTTACATACACTTTCCAAACACTCATTGAAAAGCCAAGAGAATACAAATTGAAAGAGGCTCTATTCAGCTTTGTGGGTGTTCCCTCTCCTGTGATGTGTTATACAGGTTTGTGTGCATTGGAAATGGTCTGTAAAGTTTAAAATCCCTGTGTTCCCCCCCAAAGGGAGTTTCTCTCCCACACAATCCCCCCCACTTCTATCGGCTTGAGCTCCGACATGATATGATGATGATATGCTATGGGTGGAACACATTTGTTTTTTATTGATTGTTTTTACTAAACCTGGGGTAACACTTGTGCTTCTATTGGCTAGTGCTCCAAAACATTGTACGTGATAGGCTTAGGGGCAGTAGAGAAACTTAATACTAATATGAACCTGAAAATTAGCAGAATATGTCCTTTTATAAAACAAACAAAAATAGCAAGAGACAGTTATAAAATAAAATGAGAAGTTACAGTGCAGTGTAAGATATATGCATAGTTATTTGATTTATTAGAAGGCAAAACGAAATGGAAGAACATCTAGGCACCAAACTAATGTGTGTGTGTGTGTGTGCGTATGTATGTGTGTGTGTGTGTGTGTGTGTGTGTGTGTGCGTGTGCGTGCGCGTGCGTGTGTATAGAGTACGGGCTGCGTCTTGGGAGTCAGATCTTCATCAAACAGATGACCAGCACGGGCCTGGCTGCCAAAGACGGGAACCTGCAGGAGGGAGACATCATCCTGAAGGTGAACGTGCACACACACACACACACACACACTGGCTCTAATACAGGGTGGGTTATTTTTGGAAACGCCGCTGTTTGTAAATTGTTATATGAAGTGGTGGAACAGAATTGTGTCATTAACCAAAATCATACTTAAAGGGGACCTATTTTGCAAAATGCACTTTTTGATGTCTTTTATACATAAATATGTGTCAGGGAACTCACGAAGTGTCAGAAAACAACACCCTCTCTCTTTCCCTCCGTACCCACATCTCAAAAAAAAACCGAAACAAAAGGGAGTGCTAACAAGCAGATCCAGAATGTTCTCTCCTATAACGTCATTGGCGACATCCGGCACACGTGACACGTCCCAACCTATCGTCTTCGGCACACGTGAAACGTCCCAACCTATCGTCTCCGGCACACGTGACACGTCCCATCCTATCGTCTCCGGCACACGTGACACGTCCCAACCTATCGTCTCCGGCATACGTGACACGTCCCAACCTATCGTCTCCGGCACGCGTGACACGTCCCAACCTATCGTCTCCAGCACACGTGACACGTCCCAACCTATCGTCTCCGGCACACGTGACACGTCCCAACCTATCGTCTCCGGCACACGTGACACGTCCCAACCTATCGTCTCCGGCACACGTGACACGTCCCAACCTATCGTCTCCGGCACACGTGACACGTCCCAACCTATCGTCTCCGGCACACGTGACACGTCCCAACCTATCGTCTCCGGCACACGTGACACGTCCCATCCTATCGTCTCCGGCACACGTGACACGTCCCATCCTATCGTCTCTGGCACACGTGACACGTCCCAACCTATCGTCTCCGGCACACGTGACACGTCCCAACCTATCTTCTCCGTATACAGTCGCAGCTGTGTGTCTATGTATTCAGCAGGATGTCTGCAGTAAAGTTGTTATATATATATATATATATATATATATATATATTATATATATATATATATATATATAATACATATAACGGCACTGTTCTAGCGGTAAACACTTGGTAAACAAACTATGTGCTGTATCGGAAACAAAGCGCGGCGTGTTTTGGGAGTAATATGCCGTGTGTTTACATTAGCAAACATGCTAACACTCAGAGCTAACCATGAAGCTAACGCTGTAGGCTACTGGAGAGAATATGTGTAACGTAATGTCCTTGTGGTAAACCCTGCGAGAGAGAAAGGTTTGAGCTAGTGATGGCAGTTTGACACTGAAGCTTCGATGCGTGCTTCAAACCCTGGTTCTCTTATTCCATAGAAGCAGTGCTTCGAAGCTTGCTTCAAATCACGTTACATATGACATCCGAAGCAGCAACTGCTTTGTTTCCTGAATGAATCAACTCACTGGTTTGCCGTCCAATCAGGTGATTCAATGCACTGCCTCGTCTCGATTCTGACAGGTGACAGGTTGAAACAGTTTCAAATTTGAGCGCTTCAACACTTTAACGCGCAATGTGTGGGTTGTTGTCGTAGTTTGCATTGTTGCTGTTGAGTTGTTGTTGGTATTGCATTTATATTGGATCATTATAGAGCAAGCCAGGAAGAAAGATAGGTCGTTCTGGCTCGGGAAACACTTACAAATGTGGAGAAGTTGTGAACAAAAAGACAATTATGAGTATTAAAAAAAAAGTTCAACAGTTTAAAGAATAGATCGCCCAGTGGATAGAGCCGGTGGCACGCATGCGGCGATGTCCTCCGTACAACTGGTTTGAATCCTGGAATGGATGAACTTGTAATTATTGCCCGCTTTTCAACTTTAATACTATAACTGATAAAAGGCCCTCTCCGGCCAGAACAAATGCCTTTAGAAAAATACAAAATAAAAAGAATAATGTAGGGTACCTCAATAAAGATATTTGAGTGTTCCCCATCCCACATCATCACCCCCTGCCATGATTACACAAGCACACCCAACCAATGCCACATTTTCCTGCACTCTCTACTCTCTTCTCAATAACCCAATACACACAATTATCAATCTTTAATTGCAAATAAAACATGATATTCAGTCTTAGTGTGTGTGCATCGAATATTTTTCAAGGTAAAGATACGTTAAACCCACTGCAGCCTTGCACTTCGCCAGGAGAGGTCGCTGTAACTGAAGCTTCGAGAAATGAACCTATTTTTGAAACAATTGTCCAAGTGGTTCGACGCTTCATTCAAAGCTTCATTTTCCCATCACTAGTTTGAGCTCCATACGGTTTCAGAAATAATGCACGGCAGCGTTTAGCTGAGCTTCTCTTAGCAGGGGGAAAGCTGCGTGACGCTACAAAGGGGCGTGGCTAGCAGCAGCCATTCCATTTGATGCAGAATCAGCCTGTTTGGAACAGGGCTGCAATAGAGGGGTATGAGCAGTATGAGGCATAGCTACAATGGGTGATCTGTTTGGTATTTTAGGCAAAAAACTTCACAGACATGTTTTGTATAGGTATGACCCTACAATATATTTTTCAAATATAGCATAATAGGTCCACTTTAAGTACATTGTTCATCTTATTTGTATTTTATGAGTGTATTTTAATTTAATGCTACTTTATTATTCTAAACTGTGTGTGTGTGTGTGTGTGTGTGTGTGTGTGTGTGTGTGTGTGTGTGTGTGTGTGTGTGTGTGTGTGTGTGTGTGTGTGTGTGTGTGTGTGTGTGTGTGTGTGTGTGTGTGTGTGTGTGTGTGTGTGTGTGTGTGTGTGTGTGTGTGTGTGTGTGTGTGTGTGTGTGTGTGTGTGTGTGTAGATTAACGGGACGGTGACGGAGAACCTCTCACTGCATGATGCGGGGAAGCTGATAGAGAAGTCGAGGGGGAAGCTGCAGCTGGTGGTACAGAGAGACAGCCGTCAGATCCTCGTCCGCATCCCCCCCCTTGCAGACTCTGACTCTGATAACGACGGTGAGTCCCTGAACGCATGTCAGTGTTATTGCTTTAGATGCGTATACACTGCAGTCGTACGTACTGCTGGCTAACCCTAACTATTTTTACATTCAGCGATCCGCAGAGGCATTCCAGTGTCCGAAATGTTCCAATAGAGTGGTGCAGGGATGAGTCCTAAACATGGGTATGAGTCAGCATTTCACCTCTTGCTGGTTCCTCGTCTCGAAGTCAGCCTATAATGATACGTCATCCCTGCACCACTCTATTAAATCTCTTAGTGTGATAACACTCTGAAACGTTGTATTACTCAGCTGATAATATTCATGGTCGACTGTAAGTTAACTCATGGTGTTACTCGACCAACCTTTGAAGCTCGTCTCGGGTGTCTAATGCCGAGGTTGAAGTAAGAGACGATGGTTCAGGTTAAAGGGTCGACATGCTGCGTTGAGCTGTATCACTCATAGGATAAAACATAGTTTAAAGTAACACACTTTCTCCAAGCAAGGGGTTAAAGTGTGTCAAGAGAATAATATTTATCTCTTTCTATTTTCATTAACAAATATATGTCTTTATTGAGAGTTTATTCAGCGTTTAGTTAGTCAAAGTATATTGTGAACAATTCTAAAAATAAATGAAATAATTCAGATTTGTGTGCATGTAAATGTTCTGCAAAGACTACCTTCTTAAAGTGTCCTTCAGAGGTAGTTACTCCTGCTGTAGAACACAGAGATACATTATAAAAACACAACAATGAAGTTATATTTAAATGCCTTGTAAAATCACAAATGAAATGTTTCCATGACAACTAAGAATAAAGAGAAGAGAGGCTCCCGCTCTTTAGATTCTGAACTGATCCTATTCATGTTGCTCATCTTGACAAGCTGAAGCGACGCCTGTAATCGCTCAAAAGTGCAATCTCTCTCTGTGTTTTCTCTTCCAGATAATAGGTCATTCTTTTAGATGAAGGACCCCCCCTCCCCCGAGACACAGCATGTGTAACCCTGTTGCCTTTCTCTAAGCTGTAAAACGGCTGTGACACAACCTGACTAAGTTGTAAAGCTTTCACACCTTTTGCACTACTCTTTATACTGCTCAAAATCTCTTAACTTTTTAATACGTGATTCTATTTTTCCTGAATAAATAAACATATTAAATCACTATTTACTCTGAATTGTGTGATTAATTAAGTTTAGAGTGGAAGCGGTCAGTGCGCTGCGTTCAGGCTCTCATATAATCTGAATAATGATGCTACACACAGAGTGATGAGGACAACAGAAGGTTGCATGACAAAGCGTGGCTCGTACAGTGGGTAAGATGTTTGTTGAGTTTTCAGTGTCATAACACATTAACCATTCGTCCTAACGGTGTAGCGACTCGCTGTTGTCTGTGCAGGTGATCTGAAGTCTCCTCTCCTGCTGCTCCACACAGCTAGCTCAGGTCCCACTGGTTTACCTTTCTTAATCCTACATGTGTGAGGCGCATGGTCATTGAGCCATTACCAAGGAAAGGGTTCATCCTCTGAGGAACATGAATGGACTGAGCAAAAAGCACAGCAGACTTATTCTTTTGTATCCTTAATAGCAGTGAAAAGGTTAGCTTGAACTCATACAGGGTTAACAAAATACAAACATTACAAAATACAATAGATGTAGCTTTAATTGGAAAGAGAAGGAAAACACTGCACACAATAAGGTTTTAAATATAATGTGTGCTCGAGTATTGCCTATAGCCCTTATACAGATACAAATGATGTAGAGCAGTGTTTCTCAAACTTGTTCATAGCAAGGACCACTTAACCAATAAAAAAACACTCGCGGACCACCTAACACAAATATCCAAAATCGCATCGTTTTTCTAGAACATATTACAAATCGCCTGAAAATGGTACAAACAAGTGGCAACATGTGTGATGAAGGTGTTGCGCTGGGCCATATCATGCAATCGAAGGTGAAACTTAACGTCGCTTCATTGCGGAGATATTCCCGCGAGAGTGCGGAAAACTTACATTTATTTATTTATTTCAAATGTGAAATGTTACCAATATACTCGCGGACCACTAGGGGGCGCTCACGGATCACCAGTGGTCCGCGGACCACACTTTGAGAAGCACTGATATAGACAATACAATAAGAAAAAGAAAAAGAAAAAATTGCCCTGTTACAAGTTTGATCTTTAATATTAAAGAGGGCAATATTGTTGCCGAAAGTGGTTTTAGAACTGAGCAAAAAATGAATTCACCTCTACAAAAACACCCAGTTGATCAGTTCTTTGTGATGGAGTCTTCCACATCAACACACTGTCCAAAGGTGCTGTTGTGACATACATCACTTCCATATCAGGTTTGACACGTTATCCTCCCGTTGATCTTTCTCTTCCTGTCTGTCTTCCTTTCAGCCTGCATGCAGAATGTCTCTAACCCTAATCAAACTAATCCACCCACTCTAGATCGCACCTGTGCCAGACTCCGTGTGAAAAAGGATCTGCTTTCTGCCTGCTGATTTAACACGGCATATTGTTTCAGAGGGACCTTTCTTTTCCCTTTGCTCTCATGTGTGTGGTTCTTCTGTTTCTGTCCTTGGTGTCCCGGCCCCCGTCAAAGCTCCCTCCCTGCTTTCGGAGCCATGCCGAGTGCCGCGCTGACGGATAAAAGCAGCCAAATCAAACACTCTGCCACACATGCTCACTTGAAATGGGACTGAATGGAAGCAGAGTGCTCTCTTTGGAGCGCAGGGCTGTGCGTCAGCAGCTCGGTTCTGTTCAGTATGAGCTTCCCTTGTATTGGTGATGCAGAAGAAGTTGCCTCAGATCCTTGATTTGGATTTCTCCAAAGTGTCTGAACATGAATTTGCCTCTTTGGATCTCTTTAAAGTTGCACTCCTTGCGATGAACATGATTTTCAACTCCAATTTGATATTACTAACTGTATGACAAACCGTTTTTCTGTACGGCATCCCTCGTGGTCTTTAATTCGAACCGAGCTGTGGGCCCTGCCCTTTTAAAATACACCAGTACCACCAATGTTATATCAACTTTATATCAATCGAGGCTATAGCTAATCATCATCTATGTCTAGGGAAGCTGATACAAATGGAAGCCAATGGCTACCTTCTTTAAGTAGGAACATTCCCTAAACCAGAACAATATTTCTGATGGTTTCAGTGTGTTCGAGTAATGGCTGCTTTTATGGGGCCGTGTCACCATGAGTGTGTCCTCGTAATGTTGACCTCTCTAACAATGTCCTCACTCTGTCCCGGGCCATAATAAGCTGGTGTTGGTGCTTCCGAGGCAGCCATTACCTACTGCCGGTGCTGGTGGTGGTGCACAGTTTGGACAGGAGGATGTAGTGTGTGTTTAACTGTCTGTCTGTCCGTCCGTCAGACATATCAGAGATGGAGTCATACCATTCCTATTCCCCTCCCGAGGAGAGGAGGTCCCGCCAGTCCGACCTGTCCTCCCACTCTTCTAATGAAAGAGACAACCCCAGGTAGGATGCTGAGAGGCCTTCCTGTTTGTTGATGTAGACATGTGACCTGATGTGGATGTGCCATGGGCAATATCCTCTCCAGACTTGTATCCCACTTTGTGATATAAATGTGACTTTCCTTAAAATACTTTAAAACGGACACTAATTAAAGGAAGGGCCCCGACTGTGTTTCTCGGGGTATTCCCTTTCCTGGAGAGTTTTACATGTAAATTGACTTTCTCTCCTATACTCCCCAACCCCCCCCCACACGCCTTTGTTTATACTGACATCACTATGTAACACTCACACTTCTATTGGCTAGAGGCCAAGGGGCGGGACATCTCTTAGCGGTTGACCAGTCACAACAGAGCCGGCCAGCTAACCAATCAGAGCAGACTGGGCTCTGGTTTCAGACGGAGGGTGAAAAGAGACAGTATGAGGAAAATAAAGAGCTTTTTGAACATTAAAGCATGGAGACATGTCCCAGTAGAGACACTACAGACTGATATGAACCTGAAATGAGCAGAATATCTAGAGACACATATGTCCTCATTTAAAGTTACCATTGTGTCTTACTGTTATCTTGTCAACAAGCTTATGTAGTGTCCGTCTTTGATCGGCTGTGACACCTAGCGGTCTCTCATCCCGCGTGTCTGTGTGTTACCTTGAAACTAACAGGGAAGAACCCATGAAGACAGCCAAGATGTCCGCCATGGCCTCCCCCTTCAGAGTCCCTGAAGACCCCCATGCCTCCACAGAGCTGAACAGAGAGTCGGGGCACCAAGAGCCGCCTCCAGGTCATCACCACCCGGCAACACCAACACACACCGTGACAATGACACACCAGAAGCACTGTAATAAAGGACTACAAGCTGATTCCACTGAATATAAAGCATCCCCTTGTTTTGGGACGGTTTGAATTGTTTATCATAAACCGTATTCATGTATTCATCCCGACAGCGGGGATATTTGAAGTGTTACAGCAAAGGGACAGTGAAGATAAAAGGGAATACTAAGTAGGCCAAGTTATTAGATTAAGAGGGAAGCAGCCGAAGCACACGTTAATAAAATAAGTATATAGTATAACTCACAGTTAAGAACAACATTTAAGTATCTGACAGACGGGAACTACGCGGTGACTGAGGTAGTATCCAGCAATAATATTAATAAGCTGAACATGAGCTCAACAGTTTTTTATTAACAGTTATAGGCAGTTTTATTGTACAACATTGACAATACTGTCTTATTGGTGGTGTACTGTGTGCCGTGGTGACGGAACAGGGACTACTTATATACCTGTTTACCATTGTTTTGTTCTTAAAACTGCTTCAATTTGTTATTTTTTTGAACAAGCTTTAAACCCAACCTCTGACATATTTTCATCTTGGCAGGTTTGATATGTGCTAACTAACAAATTGCAAAAATTACACATTCACAAAACTAAACTAGCATTCAAGGTTAAATCAAAAATATTAGGTTCAACTAAATATTATTGATATCTTAACCTAACCGAATACAGTTATGTGAAATGTGTTGACACCATACATTTATTTAAAGTCAACGTTTCAGTTATTTTCTGCAATATATTGAAATCCAATGAAAAATCCCATTGCTCGTTCGTAGAGAGTCCTTTAAAGCTAACTTCTGGGTCGTCCCGCAAACATATGATCCCACTGCACCACTCGATAGTGTAGTAATGTAAAGGTATAGTAGTTATATTTTATACTTAATTATCTATTCAGCTTTTATGCATTGACTTTTACTGACAGGTCATGTGTGTAGCATTGCAGATGCTTACACCTGATTTCCTTATCTTTAGTTGCCATAACAACCACACCAAAGATTCTCCTCCGACCAAGTCCAGAAGATGAAAAGATATATGGGTGAGTTTTTCTTTTTTCTCTATGCTTGGCCGGGTTTCGGTACCTTAGATTGACTTCAGATGCATCCATGCTATTTAACGCTTCGTACGTTAGTTGAATTGATGATTTCCTGTCGTAATGCTACAAGTTTAAATAAAACTATTTTCACCTCTGCTTTGCAATGATATGTTGGTAAACCTGGCTCATATCGTAAACAGCAGTGGTGTAAATGTACTCGAGTACTGTACTTAAGTACAATTTTGAGGTACTTGTACTTGACTTATTACGTATTTCAATTGTTTGATACCTTTTACTTCTACCCCACTACAATTCTGAGGTAAAAAGTGTACTTTCCCTCCACTACATGTATCTAATACCTTTAGTTACTTCTCAGATGTGGATGAATGATGTGAAATCTAACCAAGTGTTGAATCAGACTTTAGTTCCACCTGGAGTAAATCCACCAGCTACCCTGCAGTCTACAAAGTACTTCAGACTAGCTGCACCTTCACCAGCTACCCTGCAGTCTACAAAGTACTTCAGACTAGCTGCACCTCCACCAGCTACCCTGCAGTCTACAAAGTACTTCAGACTAGCTGCACCTCCACCAGCTACCCTGCAGTCTACAAAGTACTTCAGACTAGCTGCACCTCCACCAGCTACCCTGCAGTCTACAAAGTACTTCAGACTAGCTGCACCTTCACCAGCTACCCTGCAGTCTACAAAGTACTTCAGACTAGCTGCACCTTCACCAGCTACCCTGCAGTCTACAAAGTACTTCAGACTAGCTGCACCTCCACCAGCTACCCTGCAGTCTACAAAGTACTTCAGACTAGCTGCACCTCCACCAGCTACCCTGCAGTCTACAAAGTACTTCAGACTAGCTGCTCCTTCACCAGCTACCCTGCAGTCTACAAAGTACTTCAGACTAGCTGCACCTTCACCAGCTTTGAGAACACTTTCATGATCAATCATTATAAAACATATCATATATATTATTCTGAAATGGAACAATCTGCACAACGACTACTTTAACTGTCGCTACTTTCACTATATTTAGACGAGAATACTTTTGTACTTTCACTTGAGGAACATTTTGAATGCAGGACGTTTACTGTAACAGAGTATTCCTACACTCTGGTACTTCTACTTTTTTTGTGAATCACAAGATCTGAGTACTTCTCCCTCCTCTGGTAAACAGCAGCATGTGTGTTCTCTGCAGGCCCAACACGGTGATGGTGAACTTCCAGAAGGGGGACAGTGTGGGGCTGAGGCTGGCCGGAGGAAATGATGTGGGCATCTTCATCGCCAGTGTCCAAGAGGGCAGTCCTGCCGAGACGGAGGGGCTGCACATAGGGGACCAAATCCTAAAGGTAAGCAGTTCAGAAACACCAACATCCATTTCATAACAGCAATACTTTCAAATCAGACATACTTCAAATTCCAAAGGCATTTTATAAACAGCAGCTATCCCTGTTTCCCTTGTTTGTGTCTTGAAGGTGAACAATGTGGATTTTCAAGGCGTGGTGAGAGAGGAAGCCGTGCTGTTCCTGTTGGAGATTCCTAAAGGGGAAATGGTCACCATCCTGGCTCAGAGCAAACCTGACGGTAACACCCCGCCTCCACTGACAGCAGCAGAAACACGTACATGTATTCCACTGATAACATCTCCATAACAGCGTTCAGCCGGACAACTCACGTGGTTCTTCATGTTTCTTAGAGGCAGCTTATAGTTTGAGTGTGGCGTCTCGGCTCGGGCCTCATCGCTCCACAGATTTACAAAGAACATTGAGTGATGATTAGATAACTGTCCCCCGAGCCTACAGGTGTGGGGGGGCAGAGGCAGCAGACCCGGCAGCTTCAATAGAGCGGCAGGTCTAGGAGAATGTGTTTGGTTGGTTGCCAGGGGGACGAGGCGCGTCACGTGTTCATGTCTCCTTGGTGCTCCAGTCGACTGTCCGAACGAGCTCGCAGGCTTCGTCCCGTTTGTTGCAACATTTCTGTTTCTATAAAAGGAGCAGTCTAGACTAGAGCCATGATTAGGTAAGAATTACAATATTTAACACATTGCTCAAACACAAAAGGCTCTTTTTAAAAAGAAAATTGTAATACTGCTAGTATTTCTCACTTTTTATAAATATAGCAGTATTCTGATGGCGTCCTTTTTGTAACTGTAAAGGAATAAAGTTAAGATGAAATCAGTTAAATGCCATCTCCAATGAATCACACTCATGTGTAAATGAACCCCTAAAGGTCCCAATTGCTTTACAGAAAATTCATGTTTATTATAATTGAAACAATTCAAAATGAGGTACTCGGGTATTTTCTTTTTTATGTGCTTCTATACTTCCACTCCCCTTCATTTTAAACGCCTTTATTGTAATGTTGACTCGACTGCATGTATCTGACAGCTTTAGTGACTTACAGATGTAGATCATAAGCTAATACAAATATAAATCAAGTAATACATATGAAATGATGGGTTAGGATATCCAGCAGCAGTAGATATACAAAAGTCATTAAAATCAGCTCCACCTTAACAAACACATGCATCAATAATCATCATGCAGTAAGTGAAGAAACAGTATTCTGAAAAGGGCCGTTACGCATCACAAATGCTTTTCCTTCTTCCACCATTGGCTATCGATGTTGAAAGTTTAACGCTTCGACAGACCTAAAAGTAACTTTTTTTTAATCTTGATTACATTATCCCGTTATATGTAATCAGTCACTCCTCAAGCCCGTACATAGTAGATAACAGAGCCGGTGAGTCAGGGAACTCACAAAGTGTCAGAGCATGAAACCCTCTCTCTCTTCCTCCGTACCCTCATCTCTAAAACGGGGGAACAACAGAGCTGATCCAGATGTGCTGCCGATACGACGTAATATCTGAGATGTGGGCTGGCTCTACGCCCACGGCCCAATCAGACACTTCGCTATCAGAAACAATGCCTGACTGGTTTGGGCGTAATATGGCCTGTGTTTACATTAGCATCGCTAACACTCGGAGCTAACCTGTGCTGGAGAGCATGTGTAAGAAGCAGGAAATAAAAAGGAACTCATCTTGTGACAAACCCGCAAGAGAAAAGGCATTTGAGCTCCGTACTGTTTCAGAGATACTCCGTGATGTGGTTTGTTTAATCACGGTATCACGAGCTCTCGTCTCGTTTTCGTTTGTTTCTTTAATAAAGCTACGGACCTGGAATCAGCACTTTAGTAACAAGGCTGAACTAGAGGGATATGAGGCATGTCTGGAATCTGTTATCTGTTTGGCATTTTGAGCAAAACGCTTCAGACATGTGTTTATATATCTGAGACCTATAATATATGCTTATAATAGGAGAGCTTTAAAGAGAGTGGTCTCACTCCCGTAGTGCGGTAACACACAACGTGTTGATATGAAATGCCGATGGTGTACAACACTAGCACACGCACCTCTTCAGCACGTGGAGTCTCACCAGCTTCACAGAATGCACGGCAGACGATGGCAGTCTGATGCACTCGCTTGTTTTCTTACGAGAAGGAAAACCCAGGCCGGTCTCCGGACGTGGATGTGCTCGCTCCGTGTTAAAGTGCTCGCCCCTGCTGCTCCGTCTGCTCCGTCTACACACTGCAATCCCACTGTTCTGAGAGCTTGTTCTAGTTTCACACTTTCTCCTCCTTGATGTTCTCTGACTTCAGTGCTTTCTAGTGAGGGCTGAGTGCCCTCCAGCTGCCCCTACCCCTTTAGCTTCAGGACCCCCTTTCTCCATCCAGCTATCAGCCTTCAACCATGGGCCTCTGTCCTTGCATGCACACACACACGCACGCACACCCACCCACACACACACACACACACACACACACACCTCACTACTCCTGCATACAGGCCTTGGCAGCTGGGCCCTCAGCTTCCTTACAGCTGAAGTTGCACACACACATCTCTGATGCAGTCACTGTCCACACCTTGCATTACGCTGATTTGACTGAGTACTCTTAATACTCTTTGTTCAGAGCATTTCTACTCCCAGCAGCAACTAGCGGAACATCACTGAAGACGGCAGACTGTCCCACAATGCTTTGAGGCAACTGACACCTTCACCGCACAGAACCACAGTCTCTTACTCTCTCACTCTCTCACTCTCTCTCTCTCTCTCTCTCTCTCTCTCTCTCTCTCTCTCTCTCTCTCTCTCTCTCTCTCTCTCTCTCTCTCTCTCTCTCTCTCTCTCTCTCTCTCTCTCTCTCTCTCTCTCTCTCTCTCTCTCTCTCTGTGTTTCCAGTTAATGATAGAGATACCAGCTTGCCCCCCACCCCCCCGAGGCATTTAGTCCGGATCAGGCTAGTTTTGGTTCAGCCAGCCGTGACACACATGGGCACACGCCTCAAACTGTGTTGTGTAATGAGAGCGTCGTTTTAATCACACGAAGCCAGAATAAATTGAATAACGACTTCTCCAACCTTATACTTTGTTCCAGAGTGCCGTGGTTCATTGTTTATTAACGTGTTTCTGCAGCATGTACCGACCGCTGCAGTGCTGGCTGCTCTTCCACGGGAGTTCATTCTCCCGTTAGCTCCCGGTTAGCTCACACTGCAGCGGCCGCTCTAAAGTATTCACTGTCCGACTCACACAAGCAGCTGATGCATATCCCCAGTTCCCCTTAGCCTAAGTGAATGTGTGTTCGTCTGAATTGACGCTGTTTGGTATCACATGAAAGTTTCTCTGGTATAAAACGGGTGATGTTGGCATAGCAACCGAAGCTAAACTGACTACTTGCTATTCTATTGTGGCATAAACCGTTTTCTCCAGGCACATTTTACCGGCGTATTTTTATTATGATTCTACTTGTGATAGTCGGACACGACGACCTGTGCAGCCCATGTATTGATTCCATCCGATAGCTACTTTAAAACAAAACAACACGTCTGCCTCTCTCCACGATGATCGATAACAGTGAACGGATGGTCAAAGTAAGGTACACATAAACAGAATCACACGAAGCCTGGTTAGTGTTGCCTGACTTTATAAAGTGTGTTTATAAGCACTACTGCACTACAGTCGACCCATGTTCAGGGGAGGTGGGTTTAGTTTCCTGCACGCCTCGACGTAAGGGAGACGTAAGCGACGCCACCTCTTAGCTCCGAAGCTCTTGCCTCTAGACCGACAATTTTTTGGAGCTGGAAGTGAACTGGATTGCGGAGCTAAGAGCCGGCGCCGCTGCGGTGTGAACAGGAAAAACCGGCACTTTTCAGGTTCCAGCTCTGAGCCGGAGCTGAAAACGCGTTGGTGTGAAAGGGGCATCTGAGGCGAGGACATGTGAGGTCATCAGAGAGAGCCAGCAGGTCCTCACACCAAACACACATGGTAGTGGATGAGATGAGAAAGGTCAGGAAGGTCGTTGTGCACACAGGAACACATTGTAGTTCCTCTGGGTTCACTGCTCACAGGAAGGATACTCCTGTATCTCATCTGTGTGTGTGTGTGTGTGTGTGTGTGTGTGTGTGTGTGTGTGTGTGTGTGTGTGTGTGGTGTGTGTGTGTGTGTGTGTGTGTGTGTGTGTGTGTGTGTGTGTGTGTGTGTGTGTGTGTGTGCGCTGCAGCTGAGTCCACCGTGTGTGTGTGTGTGTGTGAAGTGGTGTGTGTAGCCAGCCTGCAGTGGTAGAGGCGAGGCAGTATGACTGTGGCCTCTGTTGGTGCTCTTGGGTCAGCGCTCTGTCAGACCACACACATCAGGAAGCCCCCCGCAGCAGGCAGTGCTCTTCAGTCCAACGCAACAGTCAGATCACATGTGTGCACTTTGCTTTGAATGTGCAAATAAGGATGGGACCGTGAGCATGAAGGGCATGGACTACACATCCTCAGCTCAAAGTGCACGAGTTCTGTGGTGCTCTAAACTGCAACTCATGGACATTATTGTTTTATTATTATTATTATTATTAGCTGTTCCTTTTAGAGGCATATCATCCCTACTTTTTCTTTCCTGTTTGTCTTCAACTGTACTGATAATACAAGGACAAGTCCCAACATACTCTGCAGAGCTTACTTCCAAGAGTATTAGCTTGCTGGCCTTCATTGAAGTGTTCCTCTCTCTTTGATCAGTAATACAACATGCATCACTTATCAGTATCATCACAGAACTAATAGTCAGAGCAGCTGACATTTCAAAACCATGCTTTGTAAAGAGGCCATATACCGCTTGCTTTGGTTTCCTGCTGCAGCGCAGACAGTGTGAGAAACATCTGCAAGGACTTCCATTAAGAATGTCTCTTGTATGAAATAAGACCAACACCCTAACACCAGCATCTGTTTCATACGCTGTCGGAGCCTCATTCTGTTCCTCTGTTTCCCCTCTGTAATGCTCCCTTCCCTTGATCTATCCCTCTTTGTTTCCCTAGTCTATAATGATATCTTGGTGTCGGGGCGTGGAGACTCTTTCTTCATCCGGACGCACTTTGAGTATGAGAAGGAGACCCCTCAGAGCCTGGCCTTCAGCCGGGGGGACGTCTTCAAGGTGGTGGACACGCTGTACGACGGGAAGCTGGGCAACTGGCTGGCTGTCCGTGTGGGCAAGGACAAGCAGCTGCTGGAGAAGGGCCTCATCCCCAACAAGAGCAGGTAGGCCTCACTACTGGTAACACTCAAGTACTAGTACCTTTTCAGGCCTTTACGTGTTTTGGATTATTTGAAAATCAAAGTAGATCTACTTCTACAAAAAAGAAAGGATAAAGGATCTGAGTACTTCTTCCATCTCTGGTTGCATGCTGCCGCCTCGAGAAAAAGCGCCGCACCCAGCGTCCTTTTTCTGAGAGTGCTGTTGTTTTTTGGAGAGCTTCAAGTTGAAAAGACTTCACTGATGACATCAGTGTAGTAATTCAAGGAGAAGAACGCGAGTCGCCTTCCTCATCCGCTGTCAGACTGAGCGGTGAAGGCTATTCATACAAATTGTGAGAGCAAGCATCCTCTGTCTGGTGTTAATGGTGAAAAACAATAGATAGTAGCACAACGAGATGATCAAATCCAAAGGGGCAATGCTATTTTGGTTTTCCAACAGTGGGGATGAAATATTGTTGCCATAGAAAGAATAAAAACAACTCTTGGAAGAGTCTTCCACCATAACTTCATCATTTATTGCTGGGAACCATCAAAGGTCAACATGACAGGATGTGAAGTGTCAAAGGCGTTATTGTCGTATGCACAGTAGCTAGAGTGTATACTTGGCAATGACCATCTGAAGCCCCCGGCTCGTCCACAATGCCTGATGAATCGATGCCTGAATCCATGTTGTGTGTGCTCCCTGGCAGAGCGGAGCAGATGGCCAGTGTGCAGAGTGCTCATAAAGCAGTGGCGGGCGATCGAGCGGACTTCTGGAGGTTGCGAGCTCAGCGCTCTGTGAAGAGGAAGGACCTGAGGAAGAGCAGGGAGAACCTGAGCGCTCAGACCCTGGCCACCCGCTTCCCAGCATACGAGCGGGTGGTGCTGCGAGAAGGTGGCTGAGTCTGTTCATGGAGACACTCGTCTCTGGGGTCTGACTGAAAGAAACAACTAGATCACACAGGAGGGTTGTAATGTTGTGGTCCACACTGAAAACAAGAACACATTCACTTTAATGAAAGGTAGACGTCTGTCACCGTTATGTAATGCAGTGTTTCTCAAACTGTTTCATACCAAGGACCGCTTAACCAATAGAAAACACTCGCGGACCACCTAACTCCACACATATCCAAAAACACATAGTTTTTACAAATCGCCTGAAAAAGGTACAAACAAGTGGCAACATGTGTGATGAAGGTGCTTATCTGGGCTATATCATGCAATCGAAAGTGAAACTTAAGCTCGTTCCATTGCGGAGATATTCCCGCGAGAGTGCGAAAAACTTAAATAGATTTATTTATTTCAAATGTGACATTTTACCAATATACTCACGGACCACTAGGGGCGCTCATGGACCACCAGTGGACCGCGGACCACACTTTGAGAAGCACTGATTAATGCTGAAGCATCACGTATTTACATGTAGGTGTTTTTTTCCTGTTCGATGTGACTGAGAGTTTGAGCCTTATGTTCTTCAGAACATCTACATTGCTTTAAACAAGCTGTAATGTTGCACAGCCACAACCGTATACTTTTAGAAGTAATATATTCTGACAAAGATTTGACGAAGCAGGTTGATATTATAGCAAGAATGATTAATGGTATGTATAATTTCATTTAGAAACGTCCTTATTACGTAGTTTATCACCAGGTTTAACTGTAAAATGTCTTGTAATGTAAGTTACCTTTGTGGTGTTGCAAATTAATGTTTTTTCTTACTACATAATGTACTACACTAAAAAAAACTGACTTTAATTAAATGTATTACGTCTAATACAGATTAAATATAACTGTATTAGGTTAGTTGAAAGCAATAATATTAAGTGTAAATAAAAAATATCAGGTTCAACTTAATAGTATTGCCTTCAACTAACCGAATACAGTTATGACATTCTTTGACATTTAAAGTCAACGTTTCCGTGTCTTCAGTGTGGCAGCATTGTAATGAGCCCCGTGTCGTTGCAGCTGGTTTCCGCCGCCCCGTGGTTCTGTTCGGGCCCATAGCCGACGCTGCCAATGAGAAGCTGGCCTCCGAGATGCCCGACCTGTTTGTGGTTGCCAGTGAGTCCCAGAGTCAGTGTCAGTGGGTGTTGGGTGTCCTGGTGCTTCTGCTAACACACACACTGTTTCTCTGTTCTTACGTTAGAAACCGAGCCGAAAGACGCCGGATCAGAGAAGTCCTCCGGAGTGGTTCGCCTCAACACCATCCGACAAATCATCGAGCAGGTGCCCACTCACACTGAAACACACACACACACACACACACACACACACACACACACACACACACACACACACACACACACACACACACACACACACACACACACACCGATTGAAATGGAAGCAGTATCCTATTAATCTATCGGTGTCCTTGAAGTGTGAGATGTAAAGGGTTTTGTCAACCAGCTGCAGCTTTATCAACCTCTTCTGTGTTTAGTTCATCTTGTTAGTTGGACAGTTGGGTTAGAAGGTTTAAAAGACAGTGAAATAGATAGTAAGTTAGTTGGATAGTTAGTTAGTAAATAAGTTAGTTAGATAGCTAGTTAGCTCGTTTGTTAATAAGTTAGAAATGTAACTAGTTAGATAGTGTTGGTCAGTGGCTCTCACGGAGATCTAAGCAGCAGCTGTGGATGAGAGAAACATCATGAACAGGAAGTGATACGTTCCCGTGAGGAACAAGCTCATCATCCCGTAGGTCAGGCACTGTCTCTGTGAGAGGAGCAGCCTCAGGCACTATTTCCTCAAAGCTGATCTATTGGGTTTGTAAAAAACACAGTTTAAGGAAGTACATTTAATCATTTACAATAAAGGAACACACATTCAATTGATACAGCTCTATTTAGAGTGTGTTCAAATAGGATGCAAGAGGCTGAGTAGGACAAGAACAGCTATTAACTACAGATGTATACACAGTTACACACATACCACTATTCATATGTGCACATAGCAGAGGTGGGAGGAAGTCCTACATGTGCAAGGCATGAGCACGTCTCAAGTGTTGACCTACAAGTATCAAGCAAGTCCCAAGTCACCGTGGTGAGAGTCGAGCAAGTCAAGTCAAGTCATTGCTCAGGTCAAGCAAGTCAAGTCAAGCCATTGCTCAGGTCAAGCAAGTCAAGTCGAGTCATACGACATTGTGATGAAGGAGCCCACTTTCCACATGAAACCAGTTCAAAGTCAGTGGTTATGAAAATGGGTTCGACCCACATATGATCTTCATTACAGACACAGTTAGTCATGACATCTAGTTTAGACCGATGACGATCATAGATTCATATTAACCCAGAAGTGCAGACGATAAGCGAGGACTCAAACAGCCTGTTCAGAGAGGCAGAACTCCAGGTGAGAAAATCATAGATGGAATTTACCATTACACATATTTCATTTAAACTTCTGTAACACGAGAGCCGCCACCAGCGTCAGCGCCGACAGAGATATCATTTCAAATCACTTCACGTGTTCCTCTTCATCACTTCCTTATAAACTAAGTCGATTTAAAACTCACTTAATTGGGTTCATTTAGAAAGTGCTTCAGTTTATCATCGTAACAGATCAAAAGGTTCAGATTCATTTTACAATAAATCAAGGAATGATGCACTTCTACAAACAAAAACAACATCATTAAAACATGTAAACAAACTACTAAAAGCAGATGAACTATATTATTCAAAAGTTTCCAGAAACTTCTGATAAAAACACTGGGGAAGTAAACGAGACATCCCTCTTCCTCTCTCTCTCTCTCTCTCTCTCTCTCTCTCTCTCTCTCTCCCTCCCTCTCTCTCCCTCCCTCTCTCTCTCTCTCTCTCTCTCTCTCTCTCTCTCTCTCTCTCTCTCCCGACAGCCCGTCACTATCAGGGTTAGTCAAAATGAATCCCTTGGCGGTTCTAGTGTTCATTTACCGTTTTGTCTTCTCTTTGCTTTATCGATTTGAAACCAAGTCTAACGTAGCTTAAACTTAGCGTTAGCTTTCTAGCTAACACAACACATGCACGTAGCCTAGCTTTCTCTGTGTTTTTGTTGTAGTGACGAATGAAGTTGGATGTTGCGGTGGTCGTGTCACTGATCTTTATGCTGCAGACCCTGCATACCGCTGTTCTCTTCTTATTAGCGTCATCGACAACATAATCCTTGAATCCAAAGTTCACTCTTTCTGGAGTAACGCTAGCCGCTGCCATGTCAACAGTGGTCGTTTCTCAAAACTGCTGCAGAGCAACTATTTCAAGTATACTACGTCATCGCGTGGCGCCGAAGGACTGTTTAAATGCCCAGCATTCTGCGCCACTCTATGACGTAGTATACTTGAAATAGTTGCTCTGCAGCATGTGTACTCGCTGTCACTACGTCACGACCCGACCCGTCCCCCTGCCCGATCGGTACTGCGCATGTGCGAGATGGTCCGCCATATTGGACAACTCCGGACGGCAACCCAAGATGGACATCTGACACAGTGGCTTTTAGCAAAGCTCAAAAAGAAAACGAGAGAGAGAGAGAGAGAGAGATGAGTTATTGTTATTACAACGAGACTTCACTATTATTTAACAACTCTTTTATAAGAGTTATAAGAGAATAAGTGAGAAATGGATTTAACTTCTGTTAGACAGCTATCATACTGAATACATATTTACTGTGGATGTATGCAAACATGTATGGCATACAGCTGTCTAACAGAAGTTACATTAACTTTTCACTTATTCTGACAATGTACTTAACCCCAAATAAAAGAACCCAATACAAAGAGTTGTTAAATAATAGTGAAGTCTCGTTGTAATAACAATAACTCATCTCTCTCTCTCTCGAGTTTTCTTTTTGAGCTTTGCTAAAAGCCACTGTGTCAAGTGTCCATCTTGGGTTGCCGTCCGGAGTTGTTCAATATGGCCATCTCGCACATGCGCAGTACCGATCGGGCAGGGGGACGGATCGGGTCATGACACTCGCGATTGAGAAACGGTCTGAGACTCCTTAGTTGGTTGCCAGGTTTGCGCACATGGCGCAATAATCACGTTTTTCAAAAAAACTAAACGTAATATCTCAATACAAAAACAAATATTTAATTTGTCAAGTCATCTGTCTCGAGCTTAAGTCAAGTCTCAAGTCATGAATACCAAGTCAAGTGTTTTATCAATGTTAGTCAAGCAAGTCTCAAGTTAAAAGATATGCGACTCGTCTGACTCGAGTCAAGTCATGTGACTCGAGTCAAATCATGTGACTCGAGTCAAGTCATGTGACTCGGGTCAAGTCATGTGACTCGAGTCAAATCATGTGACTCGAGTCAAGTCATGTGACTCGGGTCAAGTCATGTGACTCGAGTCCCCACCTCTGGCATATACACCCACACTCCATTATTAAGATGATATGTATTGATGTACTATTGTAGGCCAGGGACAGAAGCAAGCACAGATACAAGGACAACATAAAACACTTAAATCAAGCATAAAGAAGAAAGAGACAGATTGTTTAAAAGTAGTATCCACAAAGTAACCCTTTCTTGTTGTCACCACTTGTGTGTAATGTAGCCCTTCTGTAACCCTGTCTGCTGAGACACGGACCCCATTAGGCCTGTTAACCACTGTGTCCCCATTCGTCCCCCACAAAGGACAAGCACGCCCTGCTGGATGTGACGCCTAAGGCAGTGGACACCCTGAACTACACCCAGTGGTACCCCATCGTCATCTTCTTCAACCCAGACAGCAAGCATGGCATTAAGACCATGAGACAGAGGATCGCCCCGAACTCCAACCGCAGCGCCCGCAAACTCTACGAGCAGGCCGTGAAGCTGAGGAAGACCTGCGCCCACTTGTTCACCGGTACAGCCTCACACCCACGCTCAGCCGTATTACCACCGCTGGGAAGTAACTAAGTACATTTACCCGAGTACTGTACTTAAATACCATTTAGATTTTTACTTCTCAGATATACACAAAACATGTCTCTGAAGTGTTTGACTCCAAACACCAAACAGATCATTGCAGCATTACCCACAATCCCCTCTGTTTCAGCCCTGTTTCCAAAGTGCTGATTCTGTGTCTGTTACTTTAGATGAAAATAAGGAGCCCCTCCCCACGCCCCTCTGAGAGACATTTGGTTACAAAGAACTCAATGGTGCTCTAGAGGAGATTCAGGTGATAGGGGGGGGGGTACCTTGTTGCTGATTGGCTAATGGTTACACGAGCCAGCACATCGTTATGACATCATAAAGTGGCCAAAATCTGATCAGCTCATTTTCAGACAGGTTTTTATAGAAATGGATCAAAAAGAGAGAGAATCTTTGTTCCTGAAACTTTCAGAGTCTCTTTCCACAGAGGGGACACATGTTGATGTAGAAGAGACATGAAGAAGAGGGGACACATGTTGATGTAGAAGAGACATGAAGAAGAGACGACACATGTTGATGAAGAAGAGACATGGAGAAGAGGGGACACATGTTGATGTAGAAGAGACATGAAGAAGAGACGACACATGTTGATGTAGAAGAGACATGAGGAAGAAGGGACACATGCTGATGTAGAAGAGACATGAGGAAGAAGGGACACATGCTGATGTAGAAGAGACATGAAGAAGAGAGGACACATGTTGATGTAGAGAGACATGAAGAAGAGGGGACACATGTTGATGTAGAAGAGACATGGAGAAGAGGGGACACATGTTGATGTAGAAGAGACATGGAGAAGAGGGGACACATGTTGATGTAGAAGAGACATGAGGAAGAGGGGACACATGTTGATGTAGAAGAGACATGGAGAAGAGGGGACACATGTTGATGTAGAAGAGACATGGAGAAGAGGGGACACATGTTGATGTAGAAGAGACATGAAGAAGAGGTGACACATGTTGATGTAGAAGAGACATGAAGAAGAGGGGACACATGTTGATGTAGAAGAGACATGAAGAAGAGGGGACACATGTTGATGTAGAAGAGACATGAAGAAGAGGGGACACATGCTGATGTAGAAGAGACATGAAGAAGAGGGGACACATGTTGATGTAGAAGAGACATGGAGAAGAGGGGACACATGTTGATGTAGAAGAGACATGAAGAAGAGGGGACACATGCTGATGTAGAAGAGACATGAAGAAGAGGGGACACATGTTGATGTAGAAGAGACATGAAGAAGAGGGGACACATGTTGATGTAGAAGAGACATGAAGAAGAGGGGACACATGTTGATGTAAAATACATGAACAAGTGGATTTTGCACAATAGGTGACCTTTAAGTACACGATCTGAGTACTTCTTCCGCCTCAGTGTATTACAGTAGTACTGATGCAGCTCCAGTTGTATATTTGTCATTATTTATTTATGTTTATGTTAATGCTGAGGTCGGATGCTTTTCTCATTCAGCCACCGTTGATCTGAACTCAGCCAACGACGCCTGGTACGGCAGCGTCAAAGACTCCATCAGAGGGCAGCAGATGCAGGCGGTGTGGGTTTCTGACGGCAAGGTAAGCAAACACGAACAAACACAATACAGGCACACCTGTACTTCTGTCTTTGTGAGGACAGACTTGACAGAATACATCCCCTAGCCCCTTACCCTAACCTCTGTTCAATAGAGTTAAAGACGCCGGCCTTGGAAATCTGACCATTGATCAGTCCAACTGAAACGGAGAGTTTAATTCTGCTTGTATAGATTCCTTTTCTGAGAAATTAGCAAACCAGAAAGCAATACACTTTCAATATTTTTGAATATATCTTTCTTTTCAAATATGTTAAGCGGCTCTCCACAAACTTTACTTGGTGGCAGAGGGGAAAGTGGCTATTTTGATAGTTAAGGTCGATGACCCCTCCCCCTCCCCTGATCTTCATTCTAACATGAAGATCAGAGAGGAAGACCTTTGAAGAACCAGTCACAAGTTCTCACACAGATAGATACACAGGCACACCAACACACGCCTCTGCGGTGAACACCAGTCGTGATATCAAGGTAACTAGAAGCCCATTTACCGTACTGTTCTGACTACAAAGCGCACCTGCATATGAGCCGCAGCAGCTAAACTGTCCGTCTGTCTTGCTCTCGTTCTGTCTCTCGGTTCCACTTTTACTTTGGCACGCTACCTGTCTCACTCCAGCTCCAGCTTTTCCTGCTGGAGCCCGCCGCTTAAAGGTGGCGGGCACGGACCGGTCCTAGAGCCCGTAGCGTTAAAGGTGGTTAATTGTACCTGTAGAATCCATAGATTTAGGAGGTCCCCTAGTGGCCCGGTAGCTGTAGAAAGAAAATGGGGGGAAAAGTGGCGGCTTTTAGTCCGAAAAGTACGGTACATATACTAATAGATTTCTAAAAAAAATGTAACACAGACTACATCCTCCTCGTGATGAGTGATCCTGGAGCAGCTCCAGCTCACTTACAGGACTGCTGTGACTGCATTAGCTTCAGCCCCGTGGTTTCTCAGTTGTGCTTCAGTGGCAGGAGTCTGTAGTGGACCTACTATCTTCCTGTCACCTGCATAGCAGCCACCTGTGTGCGCTCTGAGCATGCTCACTGTGTGTCTTCCTACTTCCTGCCAGTAGTGCTACAGCTCGGCTCTGTTTGTCTTTCTTTCTTCTCTCTTGTTCTCGTGCTCTCCGTCTGTCCATCCTTCCTTCCTGTGCACCCAAGATCCATCATGTGTCTCTTCTAGCTGGAGGTAGTAGAGAGTGATCTGGACTGCCAGGACGTGGAGCGTCTCTCCTTCCTGTCCGCCATGTCCGCTGACTACCTCAGCATGGACAGCCGGCTGACCTCTGACCTCGAAGACACCGCCGACGAGGGCGGGACCTACACCGACAACGAGCCGGATGTGGAGATGATGCACATCTCAGCCATCAGCCGCTCGTCTGAACCCGTCACAGCTGAGGAGGTCAGACACACACGCACGCACGTGCGCACGCACACACACACACACACACACACACACACACACACACACACACACACACTTATCGGTCTAGTTTACATAGTCTTAACAGTCACACATGTAATATTTTAAAGATGACTTAATGTTGTCTTTTGACAACACCAAACATGATTAATAAAGCCATATTGATATTTAACAACCAAGGGAGTGGCTTATTTCCCTTTTATGCTATTGAAAAAAGTGAAATAAGGTTTGCAGTACAACTTTGATGTACTTAAACCTCTACTAGTATACCCTAGGTTTCCATGGGCTTCTAACAGAATCATTTGTGTGTTTTAAACGGACACAGTGGAAGCACTACATTCAAACTGGAACATGACAATTACCTTAATATGTCCTCTCAAACAAGGCATTGTTGAAGTTAGAGTGAAAAAAAGTGGATATATACATTTCAGCATGAGAAAATACATATATTTAAAACAATATTATTATTATTTTATTCATATGTATTCATACAGAATATATTTACTGAATACATAACACATATAATATATAAAAAAGAAAGAAACAAAGGATACAAAATAGTACAGGATACCTGATATTGCTCATATTTATGGGACAAACATATTCAGGAGAAGGGATATTTACCTGCACGGGATCCTCTGCCAGCTGATCAGGGGTCTGTACCTGCAGCACGACTTCAGGCTGGGTGGTGAGCAACGTGAGCACTGACCTGAATACAGTGCTGGAGTAAATGCTACTCTCCCCTCTGCTCATCATTAGCCCTCGTTTGCCCGGCGGAAGGATACAGCCAGGGGCGGCGGGTGCTGTAGGCTAGGGAAGGCTAAGCCTTCCCAAATATGTGTCTCACTGCATCCTGGTAAAATGAAAATATAATGTATAATGTTTGTGTCTTTGACATTAGCGCTGCTATGCAGCCACCAGTGCCCTGTACTACGAAGCCAGTTCCATAGACCCTGGATATGTTTGAGTTATCTAAACTAACCCTAACAAACGAGATCTCGCTAAACGGTCCTACGACGCTGGTTATCAACTCGGTAAACCAAGCCAGGGTTTCTCTCTCCAGCTGAGAGCGCGTTCACGTGAAAGGGGCGGGGTTAGCAACATTTGACCAATCACAAACAGGGACAAGTGTACTGACAGCGCAGCGTCATACTTCATTAATGAAAAGTAAACTAATATTAGACAAATATGAACTTTAAACATCCATGACTTAAACATATAATCCAGGATACAAGCCACGTAGTTGCACCTGCAAGGAGAATACAGAACAACTGGTTAAAAATAACGACAGTGTTTGAAAGCGTACAACAGTTTTATGATATCACTGCCCCGTCTAAAACACGAGGGGATCTGACTTTAATTGCATTTGCATTGATGATGTGATGTCAGTGTGATATGAATGATAAGTGCGACACGTCGGCGTCTTCTCTGCATACAGCAGTTTAAACTGTATTTCCTTTATCCTGTGATATGACTTGAGAGATTTAAACTCCGCACACTGAGCTCTGATTGGTCAGCAGGCAGTGCTTTCTGAGTTGATCTCGTTTCTATAGACGCCGGAGGCTGGCAGCATCAGGTAAACAAAAGTGATGTAGCCTTCCCAAAGCTGAGCCTCACGCGCCGCCTGTGGATGCAGCCTCACCGCTCCAATGTTGAGCTGGCATCAGGCTCACTCATTGTCCCTGTTCACATGGCTTGTTATTCATCAACAGTCATGCATTGATCTTCAGCTCTGCTTCACTGTGTTGGCAAAGTGTCACAGTCTTTATGAGGACATGCATGTGTTGCCTTTAGTATGCTGCTGCTGCCACCTGCAGTGCGGACAGGAGAATGCAGCTCCAGTAGCTTCTGTTCAGCTGCTCTATAGTTAACCAGTGAATACAAAGTCTGTGCCTTCAATGTATTGCAGTCTCTATTGTAATTATATGTCCACAGTTACTATGGACACACATGTAATAAATAAATACACCACATTACCAACACAAGTCTTAATACATCCTTTTTTTAATGAATTCTTATGTGTGTGTGCGTGTAGATCTTGCGCAGGTACAGTCCAGACATCCGGAGTCGCTTAAGGAAACTGAGCAGCCGCGAAGTCCTCAGCAGGTCCAGTCCTCCACCCGTCTTCTCACCAGATGGCAAGGTAAGACACACACAGTATATATGCACAGTGGGAACACACACACCTCAGGACACACGCCTCAGCGTCCTAAAGCAATACAATCCACCTGTGAGGATTACATTACATTACACGTCACTTGTTGGACGCTTTTATCCAAAGCGACCTACATACTCAATCCTGTGGGCAACCCCCACAGGAGCTATTTGGGGTGAAGTGTCCTGCCCAGGGAAACAGCGGAATGTTGCCTGCAGCGGGATTCAAACCAGTGCCCCTGTGATCCGAAGAGCAGCGCACTACCCACTGAGCCACAACCTCCCTGGATAAGAAGATACTTTCTTTGTTTGGGTTTTGGACTGTTGGTCAAACAAGGTATTGTAGCTATGTGTTGGACATTAACTGGATGAATCACTTATCCAGGGAAATTAGTGGGTGTGAAATTAGATAGTGACATCACTATGTATCACTCGTGCTTCTATTGGCTAGTGCTCCAACGCATTGTACGTCTAAACAATCAGAGCAGACTGGACTCTGGTTTCAGACAGAGGGGGAAAAGAGGTGCTGCAGCACAGGCAGTATGACCTCATTCACACCAACGGTGTTTCAGGGCCGGTTCGGAGCTGGAGCTTGAAAAGCACCGGGTTTTTGTGTTCACACCGCAGCGGAGCAGCCTCTTAGCTCCGGAATCCGGTTAGTTTCAAGCACCAACAAATTGTCCGGCCAGAGCAAAAGCACCGCATACGTCACGCTTACGTCGAGGCGGGGGCAGAGACAGATCAACTCCTGAACAACAACAACAAGCCCGCGTTGTATCCAGTTTGTACACAACGATGGAGAAACTTAGCAAGAGGTTCAGAGTTTCATTGTTTCTGCCATAGACTGTATATATAAAGGTTTCTGCTCATGGTGAAGCAACGTGTCTGCGTGTTAAGGTGGAACCTGAGCATTCACGTTGATCACCTCTCATTATAACTCATTATAAATCTATACAACTATAAATATTAAACTTTGCTTCACTTGTTCATTTGAGAACAGCTGTTACATACCTGGGTGAAGGTTACAGTTCATTTAAATGAAAGATACAACGTTACTCCACACTCATGGTTCAGTCCACCTTAAGAAATAAGACCGACCTCGGAAGCAGTTGTGTTTTAAAAAAAACCTTTATTGACACGAGTACACTTTTTTATAAGAATAACTAAACCACAGAAATGACTCCGGAAAAGCTGCAGATCGAGCCATAAGAAATGAATGCAACTGATTTCATCCACGCCGTTTGGCTTTATGAAGCAGGCACGCAAACAGTTACGTCATGACGCAAACGAAGACGCAACGACGCATTACCAGTCGGACTCTGGGCGGTGTGAAAAGAGCCAGAGCTAAACCGAAGAACCGGTTCTGAACCTGAAAAGCTCTAGCACGGAGCTTGAACCGGAGTTGCGTTGGTGTGAATGAGGTATATGAGAAAAATAAAGATCTTTTTGAACATTAAAGCATGGAGACATGTCCCAGTAGAGACACGACATACTCAGACGAACCTGAACATGAGCAGAACATGTCCTCTTTAATACTTGCCCTATGCATACTGAGTTGTCCTAGGACACACATGTCGGAGTGTAGGGTTATTGTTAACAGTGAACAACAAGAACACAGTTGAACTCCATCAGCCAGCCCGGAACCTTTTGTAGATATCTTCTATCTCCTCGTCAGATTGACATTTATGTTGGCTGGAGATCGTTTACAGTGTGTTTATACTAAAACAAAACTATAAGAGGAAATGAGTTGTAAATTGGAACACATGTGTAACTATTTTAACCATATATATATAAAAAGGTCTGTACAATAAGAATATCACAATTCACTCTGAGACTGGGGACAGTATATCATATTGTAAAGTGGCAGCATTTGACAGAAGATAACATGTCAGCTAAAGCTAACCCTAGCTCTGCCCCCTTGTGGCCAAAACAAATAATTGAATGCAGAGTAAAACTAATGGTTACAAAAAGTTTGTGAAGATATCAAAGTCAGTTGGATTACTTGTAAACAGGAAGAGTTCCGTTGAATTGACGATCATTTAATGAGGACTTATATCACACTGGTTACAATACTGGAGGCCCTATGAAATGAAGCTCTGTTTTAATGGTGGAGCGGTCAAAACAATGATGTAAGAGATCTCTAACACTTCCATTTCACAAAAACAAATGTTTAAATTATGATCTTAATGATAAAAGATACTTTTTTTATTTTTTTAAAGCAAACGTTAATTCTGGCAACTGTGACTCTAACCTCCGCATGCGCCCTGGCAGCTCTTTACCTCCATGCAGAGGAACAAGCTGCCCTTCCCTGTGAGGAACGGCCTGATATGGAGAGTCCACTCTCACTGCAGCTCAGAGTCCTCCGACGTCAGCTCAGATGGGTACCCAGAATTCCCCTCACTTATTGGTACACGGTGGTGGGCTTGTGTTTAGCGGTAGTGTTCGACTTTAAACTGTGTTCATGTTTTCATTCCAACGACACATCACAGCAGCACATGTCAACGATTAGCATGAATCTCTGTTCCAAGCAAACAAGGAATAATGTTGAGGAGATGCAGTTTGGTTGGAATGAAAACATTTTCTCTTTATTGTCTTTTTAGTGCTTTCTCTTACAGGCAACGTTTTGTGTCTGAACCCAAATCCCAATTTGTTTTATTTACCGTCGCTTCCCACAACCCAGACTACCACTGAAGCTGACCCACTAGTTAAATTATTATATTTAATAAATACAGTATACCGTTTTTTTATTTGTGGAATATTAAAGAGGCCCTGTTCTGCTGTCCCTCTCCTGTAGTGTGTTATATATGTTTTTGCATGTAAATGGTGTGTGAAGACTAAAATCCCTGTGTTCCCTCCAGAGGGAGTTTCTCTCCCCCCCTGACTGAAACGCCTCCATTGGACATGCTGATATCAATATGTTACACTTACGATTCTATTGGCTAGCGCTTTAACACATTGCACGTGATAAGCTAAGGGGCAGGACATTTCACACACATCTCTAAGTGGTTGACCAATCACAACAGAGCCGGCCAGCTAACCAATCAGAGCATTCTGGGCTCTGGTTTCAGACAGAGGGTGAAAAGAGGTGCTGCAGCACAGGCAGTATGAGAGCAATAACGAGCTTTTTGAACATTAAAGCAAGGAGACATGTCCCAGGAGAGACACTACAGACTGATGTACACCTGAACATCAGCAGAATGGGTCCTCGTTCACACCGGCCTTGTATAGTCCGGTTGAATGGAACCCTGGTGCGTTTAGCCGCTTGGTGCGGTTCGTTTAGGTCGGTGTGAACGCAGTCCGAGACCTCCGAAGTGAACTAAACAACCGGACTCTGGTCCGCTAAAATAGGTGGTCTCGGAGCGCTTGCTTGCGAACTCTGGAGCGGTTCATTGCTAGTGTGAACGCAGTCCGCACCAAAACACAGGAAGCGTAGTATTTACGGGTCACAAGAACGAGGATATCTTCAAAAATCTTTAGTGAAAGAGTCTTTCAAGACATCCGCGGTTGTTTAGTTAAAGAGTGAAGCAGAATCAAGTGTTGAACAGTGTCGTGTAAAGTAAACATTCTCCGTCAGCTACATAAAAGTAAGAACACCTGTCGTCGGTGAAACGCCCTCCTCTGCAGGACGTCTCGTTATATGTGTTATAATGTTTTTTAACGGACGTTGTCTGATTATATACTAATCATATGCGCGGGCCGCTAGCGTCTGTTGATCTCCAGACTAACAGCAGCATGAGAATAACCTGCCGAAAGTGCCGATGCCCCATGGCGGAGGCTCCGGTAGAAATTGCCGGGATTTGCGTGTTTACCCCCTTAATGTCTGACCAATGGTTGAACAGCATTTCCGTGCACATGACTTGTGTTTAAAGTGTATAGTCCGTTTGAGTTTTGCCCGTGTGAACGCAGACCTAACCTTCTGAAAAATGAAACAATGGGCCCTTCTCACTTCTCTTATTTTTTATTTCCTCGGTCTCGGTCTCACCGGAAGTTGATTTGTCTGCGCCATCTTGAGTAGCGTCCCAATGGCCTTATTTTTGCGGGAGGAGCGAGGACCGAGGATCGAGGAGCGATAATGGAAGAGCTATAATTGAGGAACCACCAGACCATCCTCCGATGAAATCCTCAGACACTCGCCCCGCCCCCTTACTGTGTAACGCTCACTGATTGGACGAGGCAGTGCATGCACTGATCTGATGCTTCTTGACATGTGAGCAGTTTCCCAGCGGAGTGAAGAAAACACATGAAACTCACGGGAGTCCTTCCTCAGTTTATACCGTGTTTTTTTTCAATTCATGTTTCATTTAGTTACAAACACGAGATATATCTGAACAACAACGTGGTCAAAAATCATTTTATTCATTTGTTGGAAACATTTTCATGATCGCTTTTTTCGTTTTATATTTTCATTCATTGTCATTTCCATTCAGTCATTAAGTGCTATTACAATGTGAATGTGCTACATATCGACACAAACACACAAAGTGTGCAATCCATTGAATGTTAATCTAACTGGGTTTTGAAAGATAACATATCTCTTTTTACATCTCTCTCAATTATTTTATTTCTATTGTGCACTCTAATCAATATTAATCAAACTATTGTTCGTTTATACATTTTAAGAATGGCGTTTATCTTTTTTGAGAATGAGTTCTTATTTTATTTTATTTATTTGGGTCTACAACAGATGATACAAATGTTTATGTCAGTAAATGTGTACTAACAGAGGCAGGAGTGTTTGTGAACACAACAGGGACAGAGCTGCTGTCAGACGATCAGCTGTGTGGCGTCATCACAAACGGACGTCGCTTCACGTGACGCCCCGTAGGAAAGGACGTCCCATTGCTCTTAAAACTCATTTCCCTGCTTCTCGTGGTTTCCTTGCGTCCTCCATGCTTCCCTGGTGGGAGGGACTAGACGCAGGAAAACGATGCAAGTGAGGGACGCAAGGATTCTATTTAACCGAAGTGAGAAGGGCCCAATGTAACAAACTGTGGTCTGGGGCCTCATTTATAACGGGATATACGCTCAAAAGATGGCGTACGCCAGTTTCTACGCAATGTTTGCGATTTATAAAATACTAACTTGACGGGAAAACATGCGGTCCTCCACGCAAACTCTAACCCATGCGTACGCACTAAGCACAAAAACGGGAGAGACGAGAAACTGCGACCCCGGTGGCAGAAGGAAGAATGGAGAGAAATAGGTGGAAATAATACCATAAATAAAATGTTACCTCTCATTTATCATATATGAAGAATTCATTTTCACAAATTGATTAAAGCCAATCTTAAAATGATTAAACAAACGCCTGTTTGCGACTCCTCAGTGCACACAAACACATCACTTGGAGAAATAAATAAATACGGATATGTTATTTAAAACCACCTCGAATTATGTTGTGTTAATGTTATGAAATGTTTTCTCATAAATGATGCGGTAAGCAGAACGACAGAATTACGTCTAAACTGACGCCGTTTTGCATTTCAGGTTGTGATACAAGCATCGTTTTATATACTATCACGTTTAATCGTGTTTTATGCCGTTTGCCAAGACTTGATAAGTCGCTCGTAAAACACAGGAGGTATGGAAGCTAAGAACACCATGTGGTCAATTGTGCAGCTAATATAACACAACACATTAGTTGTATTTCCTTTAACTGGTGGGGAGGGGAGACGCACAGGCTGCAGTGGAGACGCTGCGCACAGCTGATCGACAGCTGGGACACAAACCACCAAATACAAAAACGTAATTCAGATCCAGTCGTCATGACTCCACTCCGGAGGGATTCCCCGTTCACTTCTTACAGTTTCTCATCAAGGGGCGTCTCCTGTCCCCGGTACAAACACACTGCCTGAGGAAGGATATGTGTATTGTTTTTGTCATGAACCTTTTTCGGACCACTTATTTATTTATTTTGGTGACGATCCGACCTCCATGCTGCTACTGGTTCAAACTGCATCCACCAAACAATATGATTTATCTCCACCTCCCCAAAATAACCTGAATCTGACACGGTGTGAGACGTCTTTTTTAGCTGTTCTGTCGTCATTTCCTGCTCTCCTTCATGCAGTCAGTCAAAATGAATGAATGAATGGGCGTTTCTTTGACTATTTATAGGCAAATATGGGCGTTACGTGAAGCCCGCAAAAGCTGCGCCGCATTTCGAGTCGATTGTGGATAAAGGGAAACCGGCGTAGGAAGTGCTGTACGCACTTTCCTCGCCGGTACGCAATGTTTGGTGAATCGGAAAATGGCGGAACATTTCTGGACCTATTTTTTGGATTTCTACTACGTAAGCAACCTTCCCACGTGAATCCTACGCACGGCGTTATAAATGAGGCCCGTGGTGCGCCCCAGAGAAGCGGAATATTAGGTGTGAATGCTTAGGATGTAGATTTGTTAGTGAATATTTGTATCCATTGAGAAATAACCAAACAAATAATATAACATATTGTAACATATAGATGACATGAAATTCTTTGTCCCCACTGTTCTCTATGGGAACACGTTTCTAAAACCAAATATGGACTCTGCTCAGGAGGTAATACTTAATTCAAAGCTTTCCTCCCCACCCCACTGAACTTTGTCTATTTGCATCCTTCCTTACGGGTCAGAGTTCTCCTAGGTGACATGGAATACAGATGTAGCACCCCAGATAGGACTCACATGGGTGTTTCCCAGTCAAAAGCCCAGCGGATGCCAGTGGCTGGGGGTGTTGCCAAATTGTTAGAGGGCGTTGCCCAATTTCCCCATTTGTTCAATTACAGGATTTAACCATGAGATGGCGCTTCGTTCACAAAATACACAAAGACAGCTGGGTGTTGTGGAAACATCAATATTTTAGATCACATAAAGTATATAGTTTGCTTTATGAAGTATATTTCTTGTAATATTGTTGGGGTGTTTTTACACAGTACAGTAGATTGAAGTAAATCAACTTATACATTAAGATAAGATAAGATGGACCTTTATTAATCCCGTGGGGAAATTCAGTAGTTCAAACAGCAACAGGGTGAGAGTGAAAAACAGGACAGCACAGATTCACACAGATTAATAAAATCAAAAATAAGATGAGCGATAAAAATAATAATAATAATGAGAAACTATGAAATAAGAAATGAATAAAACTCAAATGTAATTATCATATCATATATTATAATGTATTGTAGTATTAAGTAATATCATACATTAACCCCATTATAGCAGATGCCACATTGAATGGATGAACACATGTATGCATCAATAATTACAACAGAGTATTTCTAAATACAAGTTGTAAAAATACTTATATGTATTTAATATTAACCCTTTGGAGTCGACCGTCACGCCGGCGTGATCAGATCACATGACCTGTTCAAGCCGGTGCCACATAAAAACAACAGTCCGGACAACATTGTCGTGTGTTTCTGTCGAAAGTACTGGCTTGAAACTATATCCCAGTCTTTGATTCATGCAAAAAGACCCGGTAAACACGGAGATACGATGATATAAAAGTTAATACATTTCAAAAGTATGAAAAATGGAAGCACATATTTGAATATCTTCGCCGTATTTGATCATTTTACGAAACGGAAAATACTGGAAACTGTAGATCCTGCTCAACAGGATGCATATGTGTATTTCTGTCGAAAGTACTGGCTTGAAACTATATGCCAGTCTTTGTTTCATGAAAAAATACCCAATAAACACGGACATAAGATGATATAAAGTTAATACAGATATATTTCAGAAGTATGAATAATGGAAACACATATTTTAATATCTTCGCCGTATTTTATCATTTTTAGGCTAAACTTATATGCACATATAGGTTTCCGTTTCACATAGATGCACATATAGGTCGCACATATATGCACATATAGGCTAAACTTATATGCACATATAGGTTGCACATATATGTAAAACATATATGTGCATATAAGTTTCACATATATGTGCATATAAGTTTAGCCTATATGTGCATATATGTTTATTTACACCTATGTTCAAGGTTTATACATAGCCTACTTACATAAAAAAATACAACACACAAAATGTATAAGTCATTAACATACATTTATTGTAAATACATGTCAATTATTTAGTCTGCTTTTGGCGAGCCCTGAGCTCTGTCAGCTTGTTGTTGATGGCTGTACCCAGCTGGCCCTTCGTTGTGTGTGGCCACTTCTTCATTGTTGCCTCGACAGAGAAAAGAAAAGGACATAATGAGATGACAGTGTAAAAATGCTCCAAGTCTTCTACAGACTCCAAGCATTCCACTCCAAAGTGTTGCCAAACCACCTGGTGTAGCGTTCACGAGCTCCCCTGTGAGTTTATTGGCAGATAAAGCCCAAAGCCTTTATTCAAACAGATGATCTATTTTATTAGTGATTTGTTTCATATATCATTACTATTATTTTTGAATTATCTGAAAAGTCAGTGCCTTTACCAAATATGTCTAAGAAGCTGCTAAGTTTACAATTATTAGTTAGAATTAGGTAAAGTTTGGCTTTTCAAAATACTGTTTAAAAAGAAAATGACATCAAATGAACTTCACTTGTATACAAACAACAGAGATCATCAGCACAGGTTGTTTACCAGAAGAGCAATAACATATGCATTGCAATCAAGAACATTAATTAAAGACATGGCACAAACACAGTACAAAGGGCATGGTCATTGCAGGCCCGGTTCTACGGGGTGCATGAGGGTGCATTGCATTGCACCCTCATTTTTTTTTATTAAAAGTGAAAAATATTACATATATAATAACAATAATAACAATAGTAGTAATAATAATAAAAAATATATAGTTGAAATAAAATTAATTTGAATTGTGGTTGTGGTTAAATAACATTGTCTGCTGCATTTATTTGGTCAATTTAAACGGTAAGTAACGTTATTATGTCAGGTGCGCGAGACCTGTGCCCCTGCACGTTCGTCATTTGCAAAGTGCTTACACAGCAGTCAGTGATGGACATCAGTGTCAAAGAATATTTTAATCCGATCTGTGTATTTTAGAGATTCTCATTTCTTCCTGCATGTGCCCTGTCTGTAACTTGAGGAGGACAAAGGTCAAGAGGCCTTCTGCCTTTCCTGTGGGGGAAGTGTGGACCATGCAAGTTGGTAATAACAAACCATTCTTTGTTCTTAAATGTCTGGTATTGATTAGATGGAAGGGCGGGAATATAGGCCACTCCTTTTCTAATATATAGATATGCGCTGTGCCCCTTTGTCTGCAGAGTTGACTTGGGATTTCATGATGAAAGTTATGTGAATACCTTGTGAACGCTCCGGCCGTTTTGTCTCTCAATAAACTTCAGTGTTTGACTAAGGCAATTCCAGCTTCCATTCCTTTCACTGAACATTGATTCTGCATTGCTAAACAGAAGTTTTCTTCATAATCAGAAAATGGTTAAAACAGCCAGCCCTTATCGCCAGCAGTAACACTGCATCTACTGCAGGTAATAACAGTTCAGATCATGGGGAGATTACGTTACCCGCGGCTACTGTCGTGGACACTAACGTCCTCCCGCCCGCCTCGCCCTCTTCGTTGCCCCAAACACCACCACCCCTCGGCGGCCCGCAAGTGCCAGAGGACCTCGGCAAAACAGAGCCTGCCCAGGCTTACTTAAATATCTGCCACAACATAAGTAACCAGATCAGAGTACATTAAGTACAGTCCGCGGCATATCACTTCATACTGTATCATATATCTCCTTATCTGAGTCAGCTGAGCCGTATCTGGCCGTTCAACACTCACAGTGTCACATACTGTATGCAGAAGTATTATTTTAAGCAACACATTAAGTTGACGAAACACTCGAGACAAATGTAATTGAAGTCAGATCGTGTCTTAGACGGGGCAGTGATATCATAAACCTGTTAATGTACGCATTCAAACACTTTTTCTGTTACCAGCTGTATTCACCTTGCAGGTCCAAATACCACCCCTTTCATGTGAATGCGCACCTAACTAAATAGGACACGGCTGGCTTGAGCTATCCACTTGATAACCAGCGTCTTAGGACCGTTTAGCGAGAGCGCGTATTTTTTTAATTAGGCCAACCGGCTAACTCAAACATATCCAGGTTAGGTTGAACCGGCTTCGTAGTACAGGCCTCTGCTCTACCGAAATCAGTCGGAAGTCGCAAAGTCTCATTTCAAAATAAACGTGGATTTGCGTAAAAAAAAAGTTTTCCGGGGTTCAGGTGTTTAGTTTGATTTTAAAATAAACAAAGTCTTGGCTTTCAGAATATGAAACTTTTATTTCCAAAATCACACAATAAATACATGTTTGAAGCTTGTAAAGGGAAGATGACAGCTCTCCCTCGCCACTCTGCTGTTCCGCAGCACCGCCCCCCCTCCCTCCGCTGACATTATGAATGTAAGGCCTGGCAATTGTAGCTTGCTGGTAACACATGTGTAGCCCCTTGATGCCATGCTAAAACAATCTTAATAATGTTTCAAAGTCACCGTTGAATCTCAATCTCTTCGTTGACATCATCCAGATTATTTAGCAGGAGGTCATTTTCCGCTTTCAAACCATCCAAGTGATCGAATGTCACCACATAAGACCGACCCTTCTTCAAAACTCCAAGCTCTAGATTAAGATGGAAGCGTGTGGCGTAGTGGAGTGGGGGTCACAGGTTCAAACCCCACTGCAGTCAGCATGTCGTTGTGTCCCTGGGACTCTTCACCCCAAAGTGCTCCTGAGCAACAGTATTGAGTATGTAAGTTGCTTTGGATAAAAGCGTCTAACATGTAAAAAAGATCCATTTTGTTGAATTAAAATATGTTAATAATGTTTTATTTATTTTTTAAATCGTACATTTGGGAAAACCCGGCGCTCCCGGAGAAAACCCGCTATGCCACGGACAAGTTAATGAACTTTAACCCCGTGGTATTTATCTCGAGGCAATTGTAGCTTGCTGGAAGAATATCTAAGCCCCCTGATGTCATGCTAAGACATTTTACTAATGTTTGTTTTTTTTAAATCGTACATTTTGGGAAAAACCCGGCGCTCCCGGAGAAAACCCGCTATGCCACGGATAAGTTAGTGGCTTTTATCTCCTGGCCTGCTGAGCTCGATTCTCCTGAACCGTTTTCATGTGTTCAAGGAAGTCATTGTCAACGGTGACGATCTTCACATTCAAGCCGTTCATTCGGTCTTGATCTTCTTGGACCCTTTGTCCGAGATCGCCGTTTGGATTCTGATCCGCGGTGTTTTTTCAGATTTCACTTTTATACATATTTTGATATTTGAATCCTTATTTTTTTCCGTTGTAGATTTTTCGTTTTCAGATTTCGTTTCAAATCTTGTTTTTTCAGGTTTCACATTGCTTTTCACCTTCAGATTGTTTTTCGCCTTCAGATCTTTTTTTTTCGCTTTCAGACTTTTGACTCTGATGTTGCTTGAGGGGGCGGGGCTTAGCTGTAGTGTGGACGGGCCGTCACGGCCCGTCCACACTACAGTGTCGACAGCTTCAATCTGCCCATTCACTTTGAATGGGGTGACGTCACGTTGCCTCGTTTTTCGCCGAACTGAATTGTGGGTAGCATAGCGGTCCGTCTCCGGAGTAGCCAGCCAATCAAATCCCGTTTCGGAAAATCTGACAGCTCAAGCCGTAGCCAATCAAACCGCGTCTAAGCTGGGAGAGATATCCCGCCGTTCATTTCTATATTTCAAAAAAAGTCGGAGGAGAAACTAACTATCGCCGTAGCGAATCACCCGGTTTTGTATGACCAGACCCTCTTCACCTACCGGGATACAAACCGGAGGAACCAGGCATGGAGGGAGGTGGCAGAGACAGTGGGGGAAACTGGTAGGTTTTCGCCTGTTTGGGGAGTTTATATATATATTGCTCCCATAAAATCCCCGGGGGTTTTTGCTTTGTATGTCGGGGGCGGGAGATTCATGTGATTGGTTGTTGGTCGTGTTGCTTGAATAAAATCCCCAAGCTTCAGACACGCCCAGCTCCAAGCTTTTTTTGAAGCTGTAGTGTGGACGGGCGAGAGAAATATAACTCAATACTTTCTATAAACAATACTCCCGTGATTGGTGGTAAACTGATACCAGCGTCAAAGTTCCGTTTAGCGAGCTGTTGAGCATCGTACTGTATAAGTGATCTCTACAATAAAACAGTTTAGTGCAGGATGCACAGATATTAATAGGAGGAGGTGCAAAACAGAAAAACGGATTCACCTTTATTTAAACATTAAATATTAAATATTAAGCCTGACAAAGTAATTAACGTCTAATATATTGCTTTCCTGCAATGTTAACTATGTTGAAGCACTTATTTTAACTGATATTATACACATTATTATACTCTTATGTTTGTAGATAGAATAAGAAATGTGCAGAATATGACAGTTTAATGGTGGAGGTACACACATGTTGATAGATGTCTTGTAATGCACTGTTGAGGAACCTGTGACCCAAGTTTTCCATTCATTGCATAACTACACCGTAGTTGTGTATGATATGTCAATAAACCTTTGAAAATCATGAAAGGGATGTGCAAAATAGCCATAATATACAGTCTTTAATTAACTATTAGTAGAGAATAACGAGTAATGAATATACTTTATTACTTGTTTCCATTCATGTCAATTGCAGATACATGTTTAGTCTTCTCAAGCACCAACTATCAAATATCTCTCCTGATTGTTGGCACTTGACAATCACCTTACCTGCATTTTACTCAGTTGTAACTAAAGTCTGATTTAAGGGTTGTTTATATTTCACATCATTAATCAGAATCTGCAAAGTAACTCAAATAAATGTAGTGGAGTAAAAATACCAGCTTAACCTCTGAATTGTAGTGGAGTAGAATTACAAAGTAGCAATGAGCTGTCATGTGGGTATATATTAATGCTATATATTAATGCTGCGCATTATGGACAGCGATTTTCACCCATTTATTAATTATATGTTTTACACTTGATAACACTAATGTGTTTAACAATGGCAACTTCTAATTGTGGGAAAAACGAAAACGTTCAGGAGAGACGTCCCATAGAACATTTTGCGAAACACAATAGCCAGCATGTGTAGTTCTGGGGGGGTATTCGATTCTAGTTTTGGATAATCTGGCGTGGTTTCGTTCCATTTCACACAGCTGTTTGACGCTCTGCGTAACCCTACGGGAACTGTAGTCCTAAACGATAGCTTGGGATTATGGGTAGTGTAGTGTCTTCGGCCATCCTAAACTCAGAAATGTTGACAATCGCAATGATGCTCGAAATGTACCTTACAGGCCTACAGTAGATGTCTAAACCACGCAGCCTGACAACAGGAGTTCATCAAGGCTCAGTCCTTGGCCCTTTCCTCTTCTCCCACTACATAAAGGATACTCTCGTACTTGTGTGTGGCTTCTCCTAGCTAGGTAGACGTCTTTTCTTTTCATCCCCCAATCAAAAACTGTCATCTCTCCTAGCCTAGCTGACATCCCATAGCTGTTGTCCTGGAGCTCAACATTAACTCGTCTTTTTATCCTGTCCAATTGATGTATATTTAGTACATTGGGTTTAGTTTTTAAACTTAGTATCGAGAAGGTATCAAACTTCTTAGTTTTGGTATCCTTTACTACATTTCTAGAATCTTCTTCCCTGCTGATGACTTTAATTGATCGAGCAGATGTGACATCACAGCAGCGACAACCTAAAACACCACTGCCGGCGTTCTGCAAAAATGGCAAATGTTTACCATCGTCCAGCACCTCATACATTTCCTTTCTTGCTGACCTAAATCAAGGAAAACATTTTGGATACACAATCCATAAGCTCGACAGAATAGTTGAGCCCTCAGTATGTCCACCCGCTGTGGTCGAGAGGGAGAATTACTAAAAGCTAAGGAGCTCATTTGTTTGAGTGCTCTCGTCTCAGTATGGCTGCATTATGACGTGTCTGCTTGCTTTCTATCGTCTTTTATAAAAGTCCGATGTGTACCACCACTAACTCTGAGTATCTGCTCTATGCTTTCTCTCCAGGTGAAACTGCCTCTGAGGGACGATCCGGCCACTTTATCAGGATCAACTAACCCGCACCATCACCACCGTCAGCACCACCCTCCACCCCCCAGCTCCAGCAGAAGTTACGATTCTCCCTCCAGCAGCAGCCCGGCCAGTAGCAACAATGACCCACCCCCACTCATCCCCCGCTCAGCAGCTTCCTCCGGCCCGCTGCCCCTGCCTCTGGCTCACCACTTTAACTCCTGCAGCAAAATGTGGCCTGTGGGAGCGCCTCAACCCCCCCCCCATTCTTAGGTCCAGCAGTTGTGGGGGCACTGCAGAGGCTACAGTGCACCCCCCCGGGGCTCTTTCCGGTGCCCTGGCAGCCTGCAGGCAGCAGCAGGAGGAGGCGGCGCAAGACAGCCCTGGGGAGGACCCCTCCCTCAGGTCCTTCTATGGGAAGATCAAGGCCTTCGAAAAGATGGATCACTTCGCCCGGGCCCAGAGGATCCTGGAGCTGCAGGAGGCGCAGAGTGCCAGGGTGGGCAGAGCTCTTTGTTCCTATTGGCCAGCTGTAGTATCAGGAGGCGGTTTACACGCATTGGTGTAAACTAACCAAGTACATTTACTCAAATACTGTACTAATGTGCAATATTGAGAGACTTGTACTTTGCTTGAATATTTAAATGTTTTGCTACTTCTTACTTCTACTACACTACAACAACGACCTGAACCACAATTCAGAGGTAAATCGTGTACTTTTACTCCTCTGCATTTATACCTTTAGTTCTTTTACAGATTTGGATTGATAATGTGAAATATAATCAACTCTTAAATCAGACTTTAGTTACACCTATTCTCAAGAATAACATCATACACATCTTATATAGCACCTTTTATACTAAGTTAGTAAATAATACATGGATTTTGTAGTAAAAGTACAATAGTGATTTTTGTATTTTATGTAATGAGGTGTTTCTCTGTACAGCACGTTGGTCTGGAGGTTTCAAAGTGCTGTACACATACAGCTGTGTTGTATATTGTACATTTCATTTACCAAAGAAATAAATGTCTTGAATATCACTCATGTATCGTGTAATTATAACTCAACATCTCATCGAGTTTAAAAATACAAAACATGAGGAAAACACAAGCAGGTGTAACATAAACAAGACATACTAATGGACACCAAAGATGGACAATAACGTTACGAGAGGATGGAGAGCACGACAGGCTAATCGGACATGCTGAGTGTTGATTGGATGATGAGTGTGTCTGATGTGCGTCTGTCTATTTCAGCAGAGCAGTGTTTAGGTAGAATCCCGCTCATTTCACGCTGTAATGCACTGATCTGTGTTTGCAGATGGAAATGGCTCAGAAGCACCCTGACATCTACGCCGTTCCTCTGAAGGCAGCCAAGCTGGAGCACAGCCGCCCTCAGCCTATCGGGTAGGCTCACTACTGCCATACGCCTCGCTGTGAGTGGCTGTCTGCGTGTCAGTGTAACCTCCCACTTCCCCCCCGATACCACAGAGGCAATATAAAGTACTGTAACCTGATTACTTTTGGATTACCTCAATATCAAATGCAATGCAAATAATAAACAAGAGAAAATAAATATCAATAAATGGCTTCAACTTTAACTTTAGACCTGTTCGAATACATATACTGATTTACCGATTTATCGTCCACTGATAGTTAATCAAGTTATCTAAATAACTTTATCTGGGTGTGAAATGGGAAGTGAGCACATTGTAATGTTTCACAGAATACTGACCTCAATATAAGTAAGGCCTAAGAATAGGAAATGCACACTTCCTTGCAGCTTCTACAGCACGATGACCCGGTCAGAGGGTTACACTAAACATTTATCTAAAATGTTACAATTGTTACAAATGTTACAAAGTCTCTGATGTAAGACCACGGAATAATGGGACCTTAGAAAGGAAGAAATAAAGATATTTAAGTCCTCTTAAATGTAAAGCTAGGCTACAGAACAGGAAGTATAGTTTACAGATGCTGTTTTGTTTAATGCATGACCATGACAGAAGGAGAGTGAGAGTTGTGCAAACCAAACAAAGTTATCAGAAATAGCCATGTGGCAGCAACTGAGATAGTCCACACTAAATAATAAACAATATAGCCGTCCTCTATTTCTTGAGGGGCTCCATGGACCCCTCTGGACCCCTCTCTGGACCCCTCTCTGGACCCCTCTCTGGACCCCTCTCTGGACCCCTCTCAGGACCCCTCTCAGGACCCCTCTCAGGACCCCTCTCAGGACCCCTCTCAGGACCCAGCTCACTGCAAGAGACCAGAACGATAGTTACGGCTGTAACTACGGTTCTATGAGTCCCGGATGACCGCCAGAGGCGGTGCTTTAGCACTGGATATGTCCATCGCGCGCATGCGCAGCTCGAGTACCAATAACAACAAAGTCACCTGTGACCCACGTGACACCGGCTATATCAGCCGGTATTGTCAGAGGATCTATTCCCGAATCTTCTCGCGAGCACACAAGAATTCTGAGTGACAGGGAACTCTGGCGGTCACCCGGGACTCATAGCACCGTAGTTACAGCCGTAACTATCATTCTATTTTGTCCCTACTGACCGCCAGAGGCGGTGCTTTAGCACTGGATGACCTATACCAACAATGTCATGAAGAATCCAAGCCCTTGCTCACCACTGGAAGCAGCCCCGTAAGCCTGTGAGATGTATCGACAACCCAGTGGGGAAGCCACTGGTTAGAGGGCCTAACCTCCTTTAGTGCCGCCAGGGCAAACTCAAGAGTTGCTCCTCCTGCCGTATACCGGCAGTAGCCTTGATATACGCCCTTTGGGCACCCACAGGGCACAGCAACTTTGATGTGCCGTACTCCTGAATGTCAAAGCGTGCCAGCTGGGCAGGCTGATTGAAGTGAGTTTGTGGAAGGACCCCGCGCGGGAATGCCACATTTGCCCAAAGGGAAACGCCTGAGAGTCTCACCTCGGGCATGTATTGTTTATGGAGAGGACATGCAACTCCCTGACTCACTTCCCTGAGGCTATGGCAAGCAGAAATGCTGCCTTCGTGGGCAGCCACCTAAGCCCCACCTGGGCCAGGGGCTCGAAGGGAGGAGATGATAGGGCATCCGGCAGCAAGGGCAGGTCCCAAGCCGGAGCCCTCGGGGTGCAAGGGGGACGCTGCCGTAAAGCCCCTCTCATAAAGAGGGACACCGACCTGTGGCACCCCGCCGTGGCGCCGTCGACCCGAACATGTCGGGCAGAATCACAGCCACATAAATTCAGAGTGGAGTGAGAACGTCCACTATCTAGAAGGGACTGTTGTCTAAGCAACAATGTACATGCTGTCCCCAAGGAACACGCACATGCTTGCCCCCCAGTTGGGGTAGAAAGTGCGTGAGTGCAAGCTGCACGGCCCGAAGCTCTAGCACCCAGCGCGCACTCTGCTGGGCAGACTGCTGACCCTGAACGGTCCTGCCCTGCCGCACTGCACCCCACCCTGAGAGACATGTACCTATGATGATGGTCTCCTGGCGGGATGGGATGGCGCCCATGGGCACGCCTACCAGGAGATAGGCCCTGCCCCTCCAGCGTGACGGAGAGTGGAGCAATGCTGCGACACCCTGACTTCAATGTGCCTGTGCCACTTGGCGTCCAAGTGAAGGCTGTTCAGCCACATCTGCATGGGGCACAACGACAGCGGGCCTAAGGGCCCAGCGGCCGAGGCAGCTGCCAGTCTGCCCAAGGGCCAGAGGAACTGAATATAATGCACCCTCTTGCCCGGCCCACATGGAAGTAGGCATCTCTCGGTTGGGAACCACTCCACCTGTGCGTATGCAGTAGTCAGCATATAGAATGGCAGCACCTTCAGGAATCTGTTGATTCCTCTGAGGTCCAAGATCGGGCGAAATCCGCCGACTTTCTTGCTCACGAGAAAGTATGCCAAGTAGAACCCCCTGGCTAAGCAGAGGGTCTTACTGGGTTGATTGCGTCCTTGGACAAAAGGACGGACAACTCTTGGCCCAGAGATAGGGCCCCTGCCGGATCGCTGACGACTGTCAATTAGACCCAGCCGAAGGCTAGGGGCCGGAGCTGCGGTCCGTACCCCTAGGTTAAGATGAAAACCACCCAAGGGACGGAAGTACAGACTGTCCAGAAACTGAGCTGCTGCTGGGAAAGCAGCCGCCGACCACCCCCGGGATTCCAGAGCCCAGCCCCCCGGACTCTGGAGCCTCCTGGGGGGTTCCGGTAAGGCTCTGGGGCACGAGGCCGCCTGGAAGGCGGGCGACATGGGGCACGAAAGTAATTGGGAGGCGGTTGAGTGGGCCGCTAAGACCTCTGCAGACCACCCCTGTAATCCGGCGGCTGAGTGCGGCTGCTAGAGCGGCCCCTGGGCCTGCTGGGAGTGGGCACAGGTCTGCAAGAACCCGAGTGCTGCTGCCTGGTCTGCCTAGCTTGGGCGGCACGCTCCAGTGCCTCCAGGGCAGCTGATCTAAACAGCTCACCCCCCAACCGAAGGAGAGAGAGCCCCGCTAGCAGCCCCTACACCGGGCCCAGGCTGAAGAGGCGACTTCATCATGCCCCTATCAGCAGCTAGCCGATCCACTTTAGAGGACAGCCTGTTTCTAGTCCTTCTATTGGGGGGAGCACACAGCCATCGCTCCCTCAAGTCGCCGGGAACGGCCGAATTGATCTGGAGGAGGACGTGACAAGGAGAGGTGTCTGTTGGCTGATGCCAGACGTTCCACCTCAGTGATTCGGGCCACTCTGAGCACCCGAGGCATGCGGCTACAGCTCATGCAGGCGTTTACCGTGAGAACCTCCCTCAGATGCTCAAATTTCGTTCCCACTGACCGCCAGAAGCGGCCGAGGCAGGAGGGGCAGCGGTCTTGGCCGTCCTCGGGCTCAAGAGAAGCCATACAGGCGCTACATGAATGAACCATTCTGTAGGTAGCCAGATGCAGCGTAGCCGGGAGCGGGTGCGGGAACACAGCCTTCACCAGCTACCTGCTTAATGGAAAGAGTAGAGCGTTGCTACTCGCCAAACAGAAAGAGGGGTGTAATTACACCCACGTTACCGGCAGAGGGAGCGGGAGCGAGAGCACTGCCTTCACCTGGCTGGATTAATAAACACGGCAGTTCAGCGTCTACCAGGAGCGGGGGCGAGAACACTGCCGGCTGAGTTAGAGACGAATGCCAGATGCAGCATAACCGGGAGCGGGTGCAGGAACACAGCCTTCACCAGCTACCTGCTTAATGGAAACCAGGCAGTTTAGCGTCTACCAGGAGCGGGGGCGAGAACGAGAACACTGCCTTCACTGGTTAAATTAAGACGAATGCCAGATGCAGCATAACCGGGAGCGGGTGTGGGAACACTGCCTTCACCAGCTACCTGCTTAACAGAAAGAGTAGAGCCGCGCCGCTACTCGCCCAACAGAAATAGGGATGTAATTACACCCACGTTACCGGCAGAGGGAGCGAGATCACTGCCTTCACCTAGCTGGACTAGTAAATAAGGCAGTTTACCAAGAGCGGGGGCGAGAACACTGCCTTCACTGGCTGAGCTAGAGGCGAGTGCCAGATGCAGCGTAACCGGGAGCGGGTGCGGGAACACAGCCTTCACCAGCTACCTGCTTAACGGAAACCAGGCAGTTTAGCGTCTACCAGGAGCAGGGGCGAGAACACTGCCTTCACTGGTTAAATTAAGACGAATGCCAGATGCAGCATAACCGGGAGCGGGTGCGGGAACGCAGCCTTCACCAGCTACCTGCTTAACGGAGAAACAAGGCAGTTCCGCGTCTACCAGGAGCGGGGGCGAGAACACTGCCTTCACTGGTCGAGTTAGAGACGAATGCCAGATGCAGCGTAACCGGGAGCGGGTGTGGGAACACAGCCTTCACCGGCTACCTGCTTAACGGAGAAACAAGGCAGTTCCGCGTCTACCAGGAGCGGGGGCGAGAACACTGCCTTCACTGGTCGAGTTAGAGACGAATGCCAGATGCAGCGTAACCGGGAGCGGGTGCGGGAACACAGCCTTCACCAGCTACCTGCATAACAGAAAAAACAAGGCAGTTCAGCGTCTACCAGGAGCGGGGGCGAGAACTGCCTTCACTGGTTGAGTTAGAGACGAATGCCAGATGCAGTGTAACCGGGAGCGGGTGCGGGAACACAGCCTTCACCGGCTACCTGCTTAACGGAAAAACGAGGCCGTTTGGCGTCTACTAGGAGTGGGGGCGAGAACTGCCTTCACTGGTTAAGTTAGAGTCAAACGCCAGATGCAGTGTAACCGGGAGCGGGTGCGGGAACACAGCCTTCACCGGCTACCTGCTGAACGGGAAGAGTAGAGCGGTGCTACTACTCCCCGAACAGAAAAAGGGATGTAGCTACATCCGCATTACCGGTAGAGGGCGCGGGAGCGAGAGCACTGCCTTCACCTAGCTGGGTAAAATAAAGAAGCTTAACAGTATACGCAAGACGTTAGCCGAGCGGCTGCTGCTAACGATCAAGCGAGATCAAGTCAAATAACACACATGTTTCAGACCAGATAACTAGCTTCTAAAGAATAGAATAGCACAGAACCGTAGTTACAGCAGTAACCATGGCCAGGGCTCACACGGCATCTGACCGTAGTTACAGTAGTAACTATGGCCAGTACTTACACGGCTTAGAACCGTAGTTACAGTCGTAACTCTGGCCAGTACTTGCACGGCTTGGATACTTACACATTATAGAGCCGTAGTTACAGTAGTAACTCTGGCCAGTACTTGCACGGCTTGGAACCGTAGTTACAGTAGTAACTATGGCCAGTACTTACATGGTTTAGAACCGTAGTTACAGTAGTAACTATGGCCAGTACTTACACAGTATAGAGCCGTAGTTACGGTATTGCCTATGGCCAGTACGTGCACGGCTTGGAACCGTAGTTACAGTAGTAACTATGGCCAGTACTTACGGCTTAACCCCGTAGATACAGTATTAACTATGGCCAGTACTTACACAGCTTGGAACCGTAGTTACAGTAGTAATTATGGCCAGTACTTACGGCTTAGAACCTGAGTTACAATAGTAACTGTGGCCGGTGCCTAAAAGTGTCAGCCAACGGCTGCCCACTAGACAATATAATATTGGGAGGATGAAATCCTCCTTAATGGCCATACATGCAGAGCACACGGCACACACAGTGAAGATTGTTCTCTGCATATCGTCCTAGTGCTAGGAGTCTAGTACTAGGAGCAGTAAATACAACGATATAGCGCTACTGCAACCATACCATGTGTTTACCGGGAGCGGGAGCAAGAGCACTGCCCTCACCGGCTGAGTTAAATAATGAAGCTTAACCGTACATGCAAGGTGTTAGCCAAGCGGCTGCTGCTAACAATCAAGCAACCAAGTCAGAACACAATGTTAAGACCAGATAATTAGCTTCTAAGAAAGAGAACAGCCCGCATAGAACCGTGTCTGGTTACATTAGTAACCGCACATGCCGAGCACACAGCACCCGCAGTGAAGATGTTCTCTGCATATCATCCTAGTGCTAGGAGTCTAGTACTAGGAGCAGTAATACAACGATCTAGCGCTACTGCAATCAAACCCTATGCTACAGGGAGCGGGAGCACTGCCCTGAGTTAATAGTTAAGCTCAACAGCAAGGTGTTAGCCAAGCGGCTGCTGCTAACAATCAAGCGACCAAGTCAGAACACAAATGTTAAGACCAGATAATAGCTTCTAAGAAATAGAAAGTACTTACCTTACTTTCAGTATCTAAACGAAAAACGGGTTTAAAGTATGACACTCTTGGCTTTCCATACTAAATTGAATGAGGGACGCAGCCAATGCTGGGACTCAAATGCTAATGATAGCTCGGGCACAACGCCACAAGCAGAACTTTCAAAAGAGCATAAGGGCAACTTTATGGGAGAGGAAGCGGGAACACTGTCGTCACCAGAAAGTCTAAGCCACAAACAATAAGACGGCAATCAGGACAACTTGGCTGGGAGCGGGTGTGGAAACACAGCCATCACCAGCAACAAGCTGACACAAACCTGTCTGTCGAGGCTCTGTACAGCCGGCGCAGCTCCTGGAGGACGCGTTTAACGACCCGTAGCTCCGACTGTCAGTCGCGAAGCTTCACGCGGCCAGCTGTTTGCAGAGAAATCCCTCAGATCAAACGTTCAAACCTGAACGCTGTAGGCTACGAAAACGTAGCCACGGTACCCTCGCGCAGCGAGAAGATGAAAAGGAACAGATCCTCTGACAATACCGGCTGATATAGCCGGTGTCACGTGGGTCACAGGTGACTTTGTTGTTATTGGTACTCGAGCTGCGCATGCGCGCGATGGACATATCCAGTGCTAAAGCACCGCCTCTGGCGGTCAGTAGGGACGAAATAGAACCAGGTTGCCTGCTTTCATTTAGTGACTCATTACCTGATTCTGATCAGCTGTCTGGCTTCCGGCTGATCCGAACACACCGCGCTGCAACAGGTGCCTTGCTCAAGGGCACCTCGACAGCGCCCAGGGGACATTCAAAGAATATTTCATCTAAATAAAAAAAATGTTTCCCAGACATGAATATGTGTTAAAGTGGCTCTGACATGGGGACCAGTGACGTCACTGGGATTCATCGTGTGGGAGCTATGAACGCCTGCACACCTTTTATCACAATTCATCCAATAGCTGTTGAGACATTTATGTCTGACGTGGTGGACAGATGTTGTGAAATCAGAATCAGAAACTACATAAAGTAGATGTTATGAGTGCAGGACTCAACACAGCTGTTGTCTGTCCCTCCAGGTCCAGCTCCCGTCCTGGACCCCAGACTCCTCCGTCCTCCAGGGAGGGGCGTCCCTTCTGCCCCAGCGAGGAGGATGTGGAGGAGGCGACAGCGCCTGAATACTACACCGCCAACTCCTTCCAGTACCAGGACACCCAGCTGTAGCTGTGCTGGACACATGGTCATGCACTGCCGCTGCAGTCCAGAGCACACCATGCCACCATGCCCTGCACAACAAGCTGCTGACTCTGAACTGACTCTTGCTTCTTTCATATTAAAGGACAACAACTTTTATTTTTGATTCACAGAAGTTTAAGCAATCTCACTATCCATTTGGATAGGAACACTGTCCTCACTTAACTTTTTACGTTTATCTAATGGTTTCTTTATTCTTTACACTTTTAAAGGGTAAACTGAGTCATCAGTAACCGCTTGTTTTCTTGCCTATGCAACTCTTCAGTTCGTGCACAGCAACTGAAACGTATTGCCACAAGTTTGCCCTCACGAAAACCTCAACAAACCTAAAAACCACAATGCGCTTTAACACATCTCCCCATCTTTTTCAAGCTACTATTATTGCCAGCTACGATCAATAAATGTTACCTATATATTATGATATTCAACGTATATATGTATATATATATATATGCACAGTATATATATGTATTTAAAGTCAAGTGTTTATACTCTGTCTTTGCATTCCTTCGTATATGACAATGCCTGTGTATACATACAGTATATATCTATATATAGTCTATCTAGTTACACTGGAATTTGTGATAATTTTTTGAAGTGCCTTTTACTTTCTCAGTCCCATGAGGTTCGGGTTGCGTTTCCTCCGCCCCTCAGCCGCCCAGCCGTATTAAAACCTCTGCTGCTGTCAGGCTTAAAGGGAACCCAGGGAACCAGTGACACCAAAATCTCAATGCTGAGCCCATACACCACACACTGTACTGTCAGGACTTAGAAAGAGCTGACACTGTCTGACCGCTACAATCCATCCACAGCCATATCAGTTTGAGACTTTCCGTTTAGATCACGAGAGTAGTTCAAAGGTGTTATCTGTAAAGGCCCGGTCACTCAAATCTACAGATCTCAATAGCAGCTGCAACATTTGCGGAATAGCTCGCAGGGTTAGGAGTTAAAGTTTAGTGAAATCAAGCATTAACAAATGGTGAATTGTGTTGACACGCTGATATTTGAAGGAAACTAAGTTCAGATTGTCAAAAGAAAACGAGGCTATCATAGCTTGTTAGCTCTGTTACACTTTTTATATATATACTTAGGCAAAGGCTTGCAACAACACACATTATTTGTGTTGCAGCCATACTGTTTCCACCTTGGCATATTGCAACAGCTACAGGAGCTTGGTAACCCCTCCTGTAGACAGTTACTGCATCACCAAGCTGCGGCTTGCGATACCTTTAGCGGAGCCCTTTCTGGTGTGGCCGGGCCTAATAATTGCTTTTCGCCATTGTTTCCTTCTTTGGTGCGTAGCAGTCATTGCTGTTCTGCTTTAGTCCCGCCCAGCCACAAAGGGCTTGCCAGTTTGAACTGAGCGGCCAGTAGCGAGATGTCTTGAGCCTGGGATCGTTTTGTTGGTTGACTTTCTGCAGGTGATGCCCTTTCTGTCTGTCTTTGGAGGCTTTCACTGCCTATGCTAACAACCCTGTTAAATGATACGGTTGGTGACATTCTACATTTTTCTTATTGTCAACAAATCCCATGTGCAGACCCAAACCAACAATGAATGTATCCACTAACAAGTATTGTGTGTGTATCCATCACCTGATACTGAATATCTTATTTCTCTGTGCCATAGAGCTCTAATGTTGGTCACAGAACTCTAAGAGGCTCGACCAGAGCAGCAAGAGTGGATTCATCCGCTGCTGAAATACTGCAGTCCCCAACAAATGCACTATTTCCTCCTGTTTGAAAAATAACTAATGTGTTCAGTTCTTTGAAAATAATAAACTATATATTTGTGAGCTTTTGTAATATATATATATTTATGTCTTCAGAAGGAACCAGAGTGTATTGAGTTGTGGACTAAGGCAGTTGATATCGCTTTTTGGGACAATAAGAATAATTTGGAATAACACCAGCCATATTTTCTAAAGCTGTTTCCCATTTTTGATACTTGAAGCCTGAATAGAGTGGTGCAAGAAAGAGTCCTAAAACCAGGGAATTGGTTTCACGGCAGGTTCCCACGGTTCAAAGTCAACGTTTTTGGGTCATATTTTTAGTCTGACGCTTAAGAAATGTTCATACTTTGTTTTACGACATAAAATACATCAGTGAATACCCCACTGGTAAATGTTGGAAGCTTTTATGTGTGTTAAAAACAGTGGTTGCAATCAGGTGACGAAATGAAACTACTAAACATCACATCACACATTAGCCGCCTTTAGCTTAGCGGTGGACTCGCAGCCATGCATACATGCCAACCTTTACAAATCCAAGAGGTTGGTTCGCGCGTGGCAAATGTGCACGCCCAAATGAGGTAATCAGAAGAAATGGAACCCCAGTAATTACAGGTATAAACCATGTATTTAACATATATTGCATCATTTTATGCATTTTTCAGAAAAAGTGTTAGTTTGGTAAACAGTGACATCAACGACATGTCTGGTCTGTAAAATGCCCGCAAATTAAAGTCTCCACATTTGATTATATTTGTAATGTGCTTCTGGTCCTCTTTCAGTTGAGACTGTGTAGATGAAGGATGTGTCAGGATGTAGAACTCTTGTATGAACATTCGATAAAGCCATGTTTCATATTCTTGTTTCATGTTGTTGACATATTAGAGTCAAAGGTTTGCACAGAGCGAAATATCTTTGTGTTGCGCCATAAATCAGAAAATACTGCATTAAAAAAGTCATTTCCTGCATTTGTCTACTGATAAAGTGAGATATAAACAGGGCTGCACTGCACATAACTGGTGGCGCAGGTGCGAGAGAGAGAGAGAGAGAGAGAGAGAGAGAGAGAGAGAGAGAGAGAGAGAGAGAGAGAGAGAGAGAGAGAGAGAGAGAGAGAGAGAGAGAGAGAGAGAGAGAGAGAGAGAGAGAGAGAGAGAGAGAGAGAGAGAGAGAGAGAGAGAGAGAGAGAGAGAGAGAGAGAGAGAGAGAGAGAGAGAGAGAGAGAGAGAGAGAGAGAGAGAGAGAGAGAGAGAGAGAGAGAGAGAGAGAGAGAGAGAGAGAGAGAGAGAGAGAGAGAGAGAGAGAGAGCGAGAGCGAGAGAGCGAGAGCGAGAGAGAGAGAGCGAGAGAGAGAGCTCTGGGAGGGAAAAAACATTTTTGACGGTTGGGGCTCATCCTAATTTTCAGCCTTGATGTAACAACATTCATAATTAAGTAAATGTAACACCCTTTTCACCCCGGTTACACGTTTCATTTGCCCTGCACGATGGGTGCTGTAAGTGATGAAAATGGCGGATGTTGGCTTATCTGGCGCCCGCAGCTCACAGCCAAAGTGCGAATGAGCGCCCGGGACCGGCGCTGTTGTTATTAGCATCTGGTGCGAGCTGCTCTAACGGAAGAAGAAGATGTTTCTACAATGATGTGGAGGAGAGTCCTCTCCAGTCAGACTGAGAGGCTGATACTACAGCTCAGTGAGGTAAAGGACTCTGAGTGTTTAAATAGTTCACGTTAGTCTAAGTTCAAACAGTTTGGTCACAATTTATGTAAACACATATTTCCAAGGCACTCCTTTATAATTATTGGGATAAACAGGTTTGAAATTATTCCAATGTATACTATAGGACAGTAACCAAAAATATCCTTTAAAACTGGAGAGATAAAAAAAATGCATAAATAAATGTTAAGGTAAAGTAAGATATGAATGAACAACACAAATAAAATAAGTTACATTCATTTCTTATTGGCTATATGGTAGGTTATTGGTTATGTTCCAATACTTATTTGATTACATCCACTTGTCTAAGATGACAACAGAGACTTTCGACCCAAACCCAGCTGTTGACTTGTGGATGCAAGCAGCTAATCGCAGACTCAACCAGAGAGAAAGAAGTAGGCCTACATCATCAGCTACCATGTCTGACAGAGAGGAGAACAGTCAGGAGGGTAGTGATGACAGCTGGTCGTGCTAATGTTGTCTTGTGTTCACCTCTGCATGTGTGTTCTGTGTTCACCTCTGCATGTGTGTTCTGTGTTCACCTCTGCATGTGTGTTCTGTGTTCACCTCTGCATGTGTGTTCTGTGTTCACCTCTGCATGTGTGTTCTGTGTTCACCTATGCATGTGTGTTCAGTGCCGTGTGTCTGGCAAATAAAGTCAAGACCCCCTCAAAAGTTACGGTTTATTTTAAGGATGAGCACCAAGCAACATCTCCAGGTGCTCCTTTGAGAACCAGGGCAAAAAAGTGATGTGCACCCCTGGATATAAATAATGTAGAGGCTTTCAGATTGCTGTCGTTCACTAAACAGAGACATTAATGACATGTTTGGTGTTGAAAATGTCAGAAAAAGTGAAAGAATGGGAGATAAATATCCCCAAATCTCAAAATGTTATTATATGTTGTGTGTGTTTGTGGTCCTCTTTCAGTTGAGACACTGTAGGTGAAGGATGCTTCCGGAAAAGACCAAACACTGGATGTCTTTCATTCGCCAACATGTGTTTTCGAGACACTGATATTAACGGGGAAATCCTGCAGGACTCAAATGCCTCGTCTCTGTTCCCTCACTCATTTGGGAGTGATTACCCATCAGCCCCGGGGGTGCAGAAGAAAGGCAGAGTTACCCCCGGTGTGCACGTTGTTTCTCTTTCAGAAACACAGAGGACTGTTTGTATGATGCGATCACAGACACGCTGCAAACGGTGTCCGCCAAAAGTCGAGTCCAGTGTCTATGTAGTGTCATTTTAATTTGCTATAGTTTGGGAAGATTGAAAATCGGTAGGGAAAGCCAGCTACGTTGGTAGGCGGTAGAAGCATGTCAAAAGCGGTAGACTACCGCTCAAATCGGTAGGGTTGGCGGGTATGAGCCATGCGACCGGCATGAAGCTTGTTTATAGCCTATTGTTAGCGTTTAACATCTGCCGATTGCATTTGTGCTTCAAAAATCATAAAGAGTTTTTAAAATGTAGAGATTATCCTCGATAATAAGAAACTCGAACGACTAGAGCGTTGCGATTGGAGCGTTTAGAGCGAAGCGAATATTCGCATCGCGTCCGGTCTGAACGCAGCATTAAAGCGAGCTCCGCGCTGCACTGGAAACGCGCCATTACATCACCAGAAGTCCTAATTTAAGGGGTCATTTCTCCCCAAAAAATATTTTTCACTCACTATATCAACAGCCCCACCAAAAATATTTTCCACCAGCCGCCACTGTAAATAACCCAATTTGTGTTCTGTGAAACGGAAAAGGATTTTACATTGTTTTTGTTACTTTCGTAACTTTTGTTGCTATGGAAACAACATGACGGAGAAAAAAGTAATATCTTCTACATATAATAACGGACAAAGTAAAGAATGAAGTGTAGGCTATGTTTAAATGTTCAGAATTTGACCGTGTATGATGGCCCTCTTGAGTTGCCGTACAATATGACGGATATGACGGATGCGACGGATATGACCCTGAGCAGATACCTACAGCGGTGCCGCACAGCGTTTGGAGGCAGGACCAAACCATTACATGTAAATAGAGGGGGGTGTTCGATGCTTTGGATAATTAACTTTTGGAAGAAAATAAGTGAAATGAATCGTAAGTTTAGTGAGTACATTATCACTAAGTTTAGTGAGTACATTATCAATATAACGTTACGTTATATTAATGTTAATTGTTGATGTTTGATGAAAGGTTACTTAAACACTTTTTCTTAATGTTCTAAAAATGTTTGGGGCCCCTGTCAGTCACGGGCCCTTAGAATCGTCCTAACTTTTCACCCCCTTACGGCGACCCTGGCTGTACGGCAACCCAAGAGGACATTTTACACGGTCAAATTCCGCAAAGAATATTAAGAAATAACAATTGACAGTGAATGTATGTTGGTGGAACTGTGTCAGGAAAGTGAAGTGATAATTAAGTAATGTTATTGAAGAACTGAAATGCATAAAATTGAAAGTTAATATGTATCATATCCCTCCGAAATATGGTCGTAGACTTTACTGATGATTTAGAATGTGTTGAAACTCCAGACTCAACGTAAGAGCTTGTGCCTCTTCGGGGGGCGCAAACATTTAAACATAAACTTTATTCTTTACTTTCTCCATCTTTATAATATCAGATACCGTCATGTTGTTTCCATACCAACAACAACTTCCTGTCAACAGCTCCTGTTACACCTGGGGCCTATACTACGAACCTGATTCAACCTAACCTGGATATGTTTGAGTTAGCCGGTTGGCCTAATCCAAAACATACGCGCTCTCGCTAAACTGTACTACGACGCTGGTTATCAAGTGGATCGCTCAAGCCAGCCGTGTCCTATCTAGTTAGGTGCGCGTTCACATGAAAGGGGTGGTATTTGGAGCATTCGACCAATCACAAACATGGACAAGCATACTGACAGCGCAGCGTCATACTTCCTGAAGGAAAAGTGAACTTTAATACTAGTCAAAAATGAGGAAGTTAAACTTTAAACATTCATGACTTAAACACTTTATCCAGGATCAAAGCCTCAGAGCTGCACCTGCAAGGTGAATACAGCTGGTAACAGAACAAGTGTTTGAATGCGTACATTAACAGGTTTATGATATCACTGCCCCGTCTAAGACACGATCTGACTTTAATTACATTTGTCTCGAGTGTTTCGTCAACTTAATGTGTTGCTTAAAATAATGCTTCTGCATCCAGTCTGTGACGCTGTGAGTGTTGCATGGCCAGATACGGCTCAGCTGACTCAGATAAGGAGATATATGATACATTATGAAGTGATATGCCGCGGACTGTACTTAATGTACTCTGATCCAGTTACTTATGTTGTGGCCGATATTTAAGTAAGCTTTCTTAACGCTAATGTTATAATAGTCAGATTGCTCTGAAGATGGAGGTGATATTCTATTAATGTTCACGTTCACACAGTCGGTGATTTTTGCCGGCCGTCTTTCCTGCGACGGCAGTTTTTCTGTATTTCCTTTCTCCTGTAATATGACTTGATCGCTTTAAACTCCGCACACTGAGCTCTGATTGGTCAGCAGGCAGTGCTTTCACTGAGTTGAGCTCTTAGCCTGCAACCTAACCTGGTCCCGACCAGGTTAGCCGCTAAGCATAAGTTACCAGATCTAGCCTGCTAAAAAGAGAACCAGCTTCGTAGGACCGGAAAGCCCGAGTTTCCCCTGAATTTAGCCGCTAAGCGAAAATCCTGCTTCGTAGTATAGGCCCCTGCTTAATACAGTTATCATCACTGCTACTGTGGTCACATCGGGGACCCGTAACATTTACAATGGTTGAGATGTGAAGGGGGTCATGTTTTTTTGTCTGTGTTCTGGGTTCTTGCAGTTTTTTTAACAGACAGTACACTACAAAGGAGTTTATGCTGTTGACAGGAAGTTGTAGTTGCTATGGAAACACCAGATACCATTTCGGAGGGATATGATTATACTTGCCAACCTTCAGACCTCAGAAATCGGGAGCATTTCAAAACCACCGCGGGGGGGTGGGGGTGCTAGTGGATCGCCGGAGCTGTATTAGATTAACATTAACATGCTTATTGTAATTGTTAGTGCACTGTCTTGCGGCCTGTAGCATGGAAAGGAGTGAGCAGAGGGTAGAGTTGTCGATTCTTGTTCAGTTTACTGTGACTATCTTACTCACCCTCTCAGACTGTCAGTTGCGTGCGCTACTAAAGAGACGCACTACCATGGAAACCAAACAATGGTGTAGCTGTATTAAAGTCAGAGTGGAAACAGTCCTGAGTAAATCTGATTTTGTCAGAAATGCCAACCCAGTCTCACAAAAAAACATGTAATAACTACGTTGGTCCACAACGTAGGACGAAGTATTTCTACAAAAACGCCTCTGAAATTGTAGGATCCCTACGTTTTTTTTCACCATTCATTCCAATGGCTGGCGTCTATGTCACGTGATCTTCACATTTCTGCAGAAAAAAAAACATGGCCGAACTTCGTTTTATTCTCGGTGTAAAATGCCTATTTAAAGTTACTTTGGCGATTAAAATGCCTTTTGATGTCATTAGATGCAAGAAATATGAGTTGTTATTTCAGATCATGTGTGCAGTGGATGTACATGATCTTTAGTTTGCAAGTTATTACGAAGATTACTTCAGGAAATGGTGTCGACACAACGTTTTCATTGTTACCAAGGTGGTTGCTAGGGACGCTGCTATCGATATTATTTCTGTTATGTTGTGTAACTGTTTAATGGTGTTATCTTTATTGCTACCCCATTCCCCGTCAAAGTATAGTGTTGGTCCACAGCGCAAACGTATTAGTTTAACAAAATCCGCATCTAAAGATAGCCTACGTTATTTTCCCCTGTGCAATTCCAGTCTCATTTCTCAGAGCACATCGTCATTAACAAATACCGGAAACAGACCGAAAACACTTTATTCCGAGTGTGCTTGCTTTTCTCTTTGAAAGTAATCACATAACGGCATTGTAAAACACGGTTCGGCTGCATTAAATGTTACATATCTGCAGTAGTTCTGTATTTATAGAGCCCTGATGAGAAGACTTCTAGACAAACATGAGGAACTGGAAACGTGACGTGGATCATAAATATATCAGCCATTAAACAACATCTTACATTTCTTTTCACACAATACGTCTCCTTGCAGTATCAACACTAATTCGGCTCACTTTTATATTTGATCCAATTGGGTTAGATAGGCTGTATTTACACCATAAAGGTGCACAGCTGATATAAAGGGACACCTAGTCAAAGCATGTTATTGAATTTCATTATTTTTATTATTAGATATTAATAGGATCCCTATAAAGTATGTTCATTACTCGTTATTCTCTACTAATAGTTAATTAAAGACTGTATATCATGACTATTTTGCACATCCCTTTCAAGATTTCAAGATTTTTTAAGGTTTATTGACATATCATATACACAAACGGTGTAGTTCAGTCAGACAACTCACGTGTTCCTTTAACATGTTTATTAGAAGCAGCATATAGTTGAGTTTGGCGACTAGGCTCGGGCATCATCACTCCATAGATATAAATAGCACGATGAGTGATGATTAAATAACTAACCACCGAGCCTACAGGTGGAAGCTGGGGTGGTGGTGGGGCAGGCAAGCAGCAGCAACATGAAACACAGCAGCACGAACATGAACGCAGCAATAGCAAATGAATGCAGCAATAGCAAATGAACGCAGCAAGCAGCAGCGACGTAGCTGCATCAATAGCAGCAGCAAGCAATGCATGGTGAGCGATCTGGCAGGTTAAATAGAACGGCATATTAAGGAGACTCTGTTTGGTTGGTTGTAGAGCGGCAAGGGGGCGTTATGTATGAATGCAGCATAAGTGCTCGAGTTGACTGCCTGAACTAGCTCGCAGGCTTCGCCTCATTTCAGTCAGACAACTCACGTGTTCCTTTAACATGTTTATTAGAAGCAGCATATAGTTGAGTTTGGCGACTAGGCTCGGGCATCATCACTCCATAGATATAAATAGCACGATGAGTGATGATTAAATAACTAACCCCCAAAACTGCATGGAGATTAGATACTATCCCCCAAAACTGCATAGCCCGAGCCTGACGCTGGTGATGTGAGACTGATAAGTAGAGGGCCTGGCGAGCTGCCATGTGGCCATTCCCCCTAAGCACAGCGGCTTTAAGGGGAATATACTACTAAGTGAGACTGCTATGTGTAGGCCTGAGGAATAGCCCAGAGCCGATTCTTCCCTGAGCACAGCGGCTTTGAGAGGAATATACTACCTATATATGCTACCTAATGAAACTGCTATGTGAAGGCCCGGGAACAGCCCGAAAAGCCATCCCCCTTAAGCACCGCGGCTTTAAGGGGAATATACTACCTAGTGACTGCTATGTGAAGGCCCGGGAACAGCCCGAAAAGCCATCCCCCTTAAGCACCGCGGCTTTAAGGGGAATATACTACCTAGTGACTGCTATGTGAAGGCCCGGGAACAGCCCGAAAAGCCATCCCCCTTAAGCACCGCGGCTTTGAGGGGAATATACTACCTATATATGCTACCTAATGAAACTGCTATGTGAAGGCCCGGGAACAGCCCGAAAAGCCATCCCCCTTAAGCACCGCGGCTTTAAGGGGAATATACTACCTAGTGACTGCTATGTGAAGGCCCGGGAACAGCCCGAAAAGCCATCCCCCTTAAGCACCGCGGCTTTAAGGGGAATATACAACCTAATGAAACTGCTATGTGAAGGCCCGGGAACAGCCCGAAAAGCCATCCCCCTTAAGCACCGCGGCTTTGAGGGGAATATACTACCTAGCGAGACTGCTATGTGTAGGCCTGGAAGTGACCAGTGCCGACCCCCCCCTCAGCACCGCGGCTTTGAGGGGAATATATTACCTATCAAGACTGCCGTGTCTAGGTCTTTGAGGCAGCGACAATGAGCTTTCCCCCCCAAGCATGCAGCTATGAGGGGAATATACTATAATGAAATAAATATAATCTAACCCAGCAACCACCTGGTATGCAATAACAGGATTCTACAGATATACATCTTTGAACGTTACTCATCATCGAGTAGTGCAAGAGCTCATGGTTGTTTGTGCTGCAAGGATCTCATTCATGTGAGGCATGATATAGCGCTGGTGGGCAGAAGATGACCGACGGCCCAGGATACTCAGGGTTGAGGTAGGCGGATATAGAGCTGCGGTTGTGGCTGTGCAGATTCTTCAACAGTGGGAATAGCGATCTGGGGCAGGTCGCAGCTTAGGCAGATATCACGCAGCTTGGAGGAGAACCCTCGTCGTAGGGTTTGCAGCCATCGAATACACATGGGTGCCAACGCATGTGTCAGAGGGCAATGATGCGAGAAGTTCAGCATGGAAGATAAAGGACAAAGAAAACAGTGTTAGTTTTAGCAATGATTATTCGGGGTTCCTTGACTCCCCAATCAGAACTGTCAGACATTGAATGTTTCAAAACAGTGTGTATATTTGATCTCCAAAGTTAATTCAGTAAGGGAGAGATTATGCTGAGGGTGCAAAGTTAAGAGGCAGTCTTTATCATTGCGTGGAGGACGTGCCTTCTTAAGGCCCTTGAGGAGCAAATTAATGAACTCTAGCGTGGCTTAATACTTAGCACTTGAAGATTGCAGGATTCTAATGAAAATACCATTAATGCATGAACAACTATTATATCTATTGCATAAGTACACAGAGGAGGTTGGGACAGAAGAAGATAAAGTACCAAGCTGAATTGTATGCTTTGAATCATGCTCTTGGTTGGAGGCAGAATATGGGAAATCCTTGAGGGCTTGACGTGTAGATCCAGAGTCGTTTGGTTGAACGAGGGCATGGCAAGCTGGTGGGGCAAACCACTCATTGTGAAACCCCCCGAACCAGCAGAAGGCGCAGCATCTGTAAGTAACTAGAGAGGATCTGAGGACACCGCAAGGTCATTATAAAAGAATGAACATAACCTTCTACTCATCGCAGAGGGGCTAAGACCAAAGATCTGAGCAATAGCCATCTCTAAGATTGCATTCATGCTGAATAGTCCGCGTCTTTACACCAGACGCAAGTGTATTACATTGTTTCATTTGCAGAAGGTTGGGTTTGCGTTCACCCAGGCAACCTCAAACAGACTATGAACTGTAAACTAAAGTCATTGTACGGAGATGCTTTTTCAACAATTGGCGGGTCATTAAGCGGATAAAATGCAGATCCCAGCAATTCCTACAGTAGCCTGCATCATGGAGCATTGGCAGGTTATTTTCATACTGCTGTTAATCTGGAGAGCACATCAACAGACTCTGCGGCCGGCGCATAGGATTATAAATCAGACAACGTGCATTCAAAACATTATAACACATAATGAGACGTTATGCAGTGAGGAGGTTTCACCGATGACAGATGGCTCTGATGAAATTGTACCACTGCCTTTTCTCTGTACACAGGGGACCAGTGAGGTAAGCAGTCACCAGAATGAATGCATGACCCTATAGGTATGTTCGCAGCATAGATAGCAAAACAAGCGATGATGCGCAAATAGTTGTTTCCCATGTTTTGATGCGGACACCAGCAATGAACCTCTCCAGAGTTTACTAGCTAGCGACCCGAGACCACCTCTTTTAGGCGGAGCAGAGGTATCGGACTGCTTCCACACCAATCCAACGAACCGCATCAAGGGGTTAACGCTACAGGGACCGATTCAATAGTACTAACCAAGCAGGTGTGAACGTGACCTAAGACTACGGTGCCTTAAGGTCATCACGTCATTGGAGGCAGTCGCAATTTCTACAGGCTCGCACTACCTGTTAGCATCTGGCATATGTTAGCATCTAGCTCTCCTGCTTACAAACTTTGAGCCATCCCTGCTTATACAAGTAGTAGTTTTAGTTGTCTGCGATCTGCCGAGGCCGGCTGTACTGAGCTGTTTTACCTCCGGAGACGGAGCGAAGAGACGGAGCGGCTCCACCTGTTGCTGCCTGCGATCTACGGAGGCCTGCTCCCACCTGTAGAATACGGCTGTACTGGAGAGGTTTTTACCTCGTAGTCGTCGCGCAGAGACGGAGTGGATCCACGCTTCGGGCTTGGCCTGCTTCCCCCGGGCGTGTGCTGCTGTACGCAGGAGGATTTTACCACCGCTGGGGCCTGCTTTCCACCTGTCCTGGTTCTGCTGTTGCAGAGCCTGCTTTCACCCCGGGGATACCACGGAGGGACCGGAGCGCTTCCACGCTGCTCTTTTCGCCTGTCCTTTGCTGCTGTGCTGATTTTGCTCCAGGAACATCGCGGATACTGTGTGCTGGTCTGGGGAAATGGCCCATATCGGGATTCTGCTGTGCCTGTTAACTGTCTTGGACTATGAGAAGATCTCTAGTCATTCTGAGAAGTCTACTGGATTCAGGTCTGTTCTGCCACCCGCAGTGGGCACCCCCTGCAAAGGTTAACCAGGCAACCAAATGCACATTTGATTGTAAAACCTTAAAATATATATGCCACAGAAGGCATATGGGATGTCTGCTTTCCCTTTCATGTCATCTACAGAGCAAAGAAACGGGAACAATTGTAGTAGTTAATAAAGTCTTAACAGAATAATTGTGAGGAACTAACGGCTCAATAAAGAAACGTTGCTAGAATAATTCCTCCTAGCACTAGGCTAGGGGCCTGTCGTGTTTTTAAACGTTTAAATAGCAGCACGTGTAATACTCCTGGCTCCTTCAGTGCAAACTTCAGTCTTGAGTGCAGGTTTCAACAGACATGGGTCCCTGGGAGCCAGCATAACTTGCTAAGAAACCTTGATTTAAGCCTGTGATAAGGTCATTTGACGAACATCTGTGATTAGGAAGAGCTTGGAAACGATTTGCAGCATGAAGCCTCCTGAGGCACACCCAGCGAGGGGCAGATATTGCAGGTAGAGCTTAATCCCTGTGAGGAAAAACTCTTCTTTGGTAGGTGATTAAATGTATATGGCCGCTTGGCAGAGAATGATTCATGGTATTCATAGAAAAGACACTGTAGGAGCACGTTTTTGAAGTCTAAAATGATGGTCAAAAATGTATCGAGCTTCCCTTCATATTCACGTGATGGAAATTATTAATTTATTTCCGTTTTTAATTTCATTGATTTATAGTAGGCCTAGTATAAGTACTTATATATAATCAACTTCTGTATAATTGCCTCAAATATGACTTACTGCAGGCCAAATATTCCATAATAAAACATTGCTTATGCAGAATAGTATTATATACCTGTCAGGAAGCAAGAACTCGTGGCTGGATCTGGGACTCCAATTCCCAGAATCCTCGGGAGTGTGACGTCAGTGGCACAACGTGGTTGACGCGGAAGTAGAAACATTTGTTTACATTGCAGGTAGAGGAAATCGAGTTTGTTCACGGGAATATATCGTGCAATTAAAGGCTTCAAGCGCTGATTTTACTTCGAGATGGTAGGACAGGATGGCAGGTACTTTGGGAATGCCGGAGTCAGCTTGCTCCTGCCTTTTTTGATGTTTAAATACCCACCGACCGAGAGACAGTGCGACTCTTAGCTGACACACAAGAGAGGGGTTGTTACCGGAGCTGGCGTAGAACTCGGGACTTCCTCTGGCCCAAAGGATATTAAAAGCTACTCCAGATGAGGACGGAAGGGACACCTGAATGCGTGTCGTGCGGGACCTGTGGCTCGTTCCAGCGGCGTCTGAACCATGCTCTGAGCTAGCCTGTGTTTCGGGAATGAGGCATTTCTTACGGCTTCTTGCGTATGACGATTCGGTTCCAGAGTCGGAGATTGCAATAGACATTTGCAAGGACAGCAACGGCAGGCAAGCAGCAGCAACATGAAACACAGCAGCACGAACATGAACGCAGCAATAGCAAATGAATGCAGCAATAGCAAATGAACGCAGCAAGCAGCAGCGACGTAGCTGCATCAATAGCAGCAGCAAGCAATGCATGGTGAGCGATCTGGCAGGTTAAATAGAGCGGCATATTAAGGAGACTCTGTTTGGTTGGTTGTAGAGCGGCAAGGGGGCGTTATGTATGAATGCAGCATAAGTGCTCGAGTTGACTGCCTGAACTAGCTCGCAGGCTTCGCCTCATTTATGCAATGAATGTAAAACTTTGTGTATACCTCCAGCAATGTTAACTATGTTGAAGCACTTATTTTAACTGATATTATACATATGTATTATACTCTTATAAGATGTATGTAGATAGTATAAGAAATGTGCAGAATACACAGAATAGTTTAATGGTGGAGGTACACAAATATTGAAAGATGTCTTGTGATGCACTGTTGAGGAACCTGTGACCCAAGTTTTTCATCTTCGGCCTTGTCAGGTATTGCACAATCAATAAATAAAGAACACAGAATTATTAAATATAAAACACAGAATTTGTGTGATTATACTAAATTATTTTCAAATAAACACCACTGCATATTTACAACTGTCACACATGCTGATGTAACGCAAATGTTTCCAACTTGGGATCAATAAAGTACATCTTATCTTAAGATGATCGATGGCGACTGCCATATTTGCAAAATGTGCCTCTGAACCTTGACAAGTGCATGTTTTAGGCTCATCAATGAACAACTGGAGGGGTCACAGACATAAGACCAGCTGTTAAATAAAGCTCTTCTGACCTTAGCTGGCATGTGGGTATATATATTAATGCTGCCCATTATGGGCACAAGCAATTTTCACCCATTTATTAATTATATGTTTTAAATGTGAGTGTTTCCTGTCCCCTAAACCTCCAGGGATGTACACAGTTTAATACTGGCAACTTCTTATTATGGGAAATATGAAAACGTCTTTTAAAACTACAACTCCCAGTAGAGACGTGCCATAGATAGAGAACATGTTGCGAAACACAATAGCCAGCATGTGTAGTTCTGGGGACAGGGTGGGGGAGGGGGGACGCGGTGGACCCGTTCAAATCCAGTTTTGGACAGTCTGCCGTGGTTCCATCCCATTTCAAGTGCTGTTCGACGCTCTGCACACTCTTCAATCACAGAGCTTGAGGACTATTGTAAGGAAATATTTGTATGTATTCATGCAAATATTGAATAAGCTTAAAAGGGAAAATGATTTGTGTAGCAAACTGTGAGCTGGGTTTTTGGGCCTGCTAACATGTGCTTTTTTGAGGACAAAGGAAGACGGGGGAAGGTGATGAGTTTACATACAGTTAACTCAGATCCCTGAGAATGTTTTTCTGGGTTAAACCATCGGTAGGGTTAAAGGGGGAGGGACATTTTAATGAGGTGCATCCTGTAGGCCTTCCCAACACCTGTGGCTTTCAAAGCTGCCCGCGCTAATTCCCTGTGAGACAGCGTGTTAGTATCTCCCAAATGAAACTCCACCCCTGTTGGTACTAAAGGCTATCCAGCCTTTTGCTCTCTCTCTCTTCTCGCGTCGCTCGGACTGGAAGGTTCTGGCGGCCTGTGGGCAGGAGCCAGGAGTGGGCCTACTCCTGACATTATGTATATGATATAATATGGTTTTGTATGGTAATGTATTGATTTTATTGCATTGTATATTACCATTAAAGTAGATTATTGTTAAACGGTTACTTGTATGCTCTGGACTCCTTCCTGTAATATAACCAGCTTGTTTTAGGGACGCGCGGAGATTTGAAATGCGGACAAGTTCTCCACTAAAATCTCCAACACTATCACGGGGTTTGTCAAGCGAAGCGGAGAGAATACTTACTTCCGGGTGTAATATTCTGTAAAGCAAATGAGCTGCTCTGACCCTCGGTCCTGACGGACTCCAACTTGTGTTTATTAATCAAACAAATAAATAAACATAAGGATAATTATGTGTTATTGTTGAATAAATTGAGAATTGCACAGGGGGAAATAACGTATCTATTGTGGTGATTGACATTATTCACCCACGGATCTATGGGTTAGGGTATTGTTCTGCACGGACATTTTAGTGAGCCGGACTTCCTGTCTCCGCCGGTCTTCGCTTCCCGGGCATGAAGCTATTTACATGTGTTTTGAGATGCTAAATAAAAGTCTAGCTTGTACCTTTGATACCCCGCCTCCGACTCCCATCTCTCGGCACCACACTATGCCACACTTTTAGATGCGGATTTTGTTAAACTAATACGTTTGCGCTTTGGACCAAAACTATACATTGATGGGGAAGGGGGTAGCAATAAAGATAACACCATTAAACAGTTACACAACATAACAGAAATAATATTGATAGCAGCGTCCCTAGCAACCACCGTGGTAACAATGAAAACGTTGTATAGGCACAATTTCTTGAAGTAATCTTCGTAATAACTAGCAAACTAAACATCATGTACAGTACATCCACTGCACACATAATCTGAAATAACAACTCATATTTCTCGCATCAAATAACATCAAAACGCATTTTAATGGCCAAACTAACCTTAAAATAGGCATTTTCCACCGAGAATAAAACGAATGTCGGCCATGTTTCTTTTTTCTGCAGGGAGAAATGTGAAGATCACGTGACATAGACGCCAGCCATTGGAATGAATGGTGAAAAAAAACGTAGGGATCCTACAATTTCAGAGGCGTTTTTGGAGAAATACTACGTCCTACGTTGTGGACCAACGTAGTTATTACACGTTTTTTTATGAGACTGGGTTGGAAATGCGGGACAAATATGACCCTGGGAGGATACCGGGAGAGGGCAATGAAATCGGGAGTCTCCCGCGAAAATCGGGAGGGTTGGCAAGTATGGATATGATACATATTAACTTTCAATTTTATGCATTTCAGTTCTTCAATAACATTACTTAATTAACACTTCACTTTCCTGACAGAGTTCCACTAACATACATTCACTGTCGATTGTTATTTTTTAATATTCTTTGCGGAATTTGGCCGTGTAAAATGTCCCCCTGGGTTGCTGTACAGCCGATGCGTGACGTCATTAGTAAGCGTAACGGACCCGGTGCTAATCTGGTAGGCCTTGCAGATATGGTACCTACACCGGCATAAGGGAGGTGCTGCTACCTGTCTGAGACATAATTTGTCATAACAAATGTAGGAAAACATCTCGTAGCTTGAAAAATGACAAATAATTAAGCAAAAATAATTAAACAAAATGCCTCTTGAGGGCATGAAGTGACAAAAACATTCAACATTCCTCCCATAAACCCCATTGTAATTTCAGGCTGATATTTCCTCACGGTAGCAGCCACACACCTTTAGTTAAACTGCCAAAAAGGCCACATTATTAACCCGAAAGTACACAAAAACTACACTTCAGATACTCAAGGTCCTTGACATGCTTCACGTTTTGAAATTTCACAGATATCTGTTACGGTTCGTCAACAAAACGTTCACATGTAAGAGGTTTGTCTCCTGTGATCTCTGCACACCTCGTTAGCTCAAATATAAACACCTGTGTAATGGAACACGATGATGTCATCACTCCAACTGACATGCTCAGAGCAGCAGACTTCAGACAGCAGTGTGCTAACAGTCCAGCCGTGAAGACATATTTGGGACAGTTTTGAGATTTCTTCAAATGCCGTTGCCATGGCAACACAATGCTCGCCTTAAAACACGGTTTTCTCATAACTTCAATGAAAATACTCCAAACAGCCCAAAAACTTCACAGGTTTGGTAACGATGCAGCCATCAACACATCTAAGAGTATTATGGGATGTCATCAAACTTGATGGCGACAGATCATTCGCCATCAAGTTAGTTCAAAAGTTTGCAGTTCATATATTCTGCTGCTTTTCCAAGCCTTTTTACTTTCTTTTCTTCTCTCATCACACATTCAAGCCACCAGTGTTCATGTATAATTTCAATCTAAATTCTTCACTTTCTTCTTACACATTACATTTCAGCATAGCAATTCAGCGTCAGCTTTTCAGCATAAAGCATTCTCACTAGCAAATTCTTCAGGAATTGCATTCTCTAGTTGAGAATGCAGTTTAGTTCTGTGGCACTATTATTGCTTTTAAATTTGGTTCGAAGACAAGCCTTCAGATACCAACTTTCCAGGGCCCGTTTGGAGCCTGTGCCTCCTTGCAAATCAGTTTTCTCGTGTTTCCGCAGATGCAGGGCTCGCTCTTGGCCTTAAAAATTGGTTCAACTCCAGCCCCAACTTGGCCAATTAAGGTGGCTCTCGGTTCTCCAGCTTTGAGAACCGAGAGCCACACTCATCTATGGGGCGAGATTAACCAAAGCAATAACGGCTCATGGTAAGCATGGCAAAGAGTAGAAAGTTGTTAAGCCAAGTGGGTAGAACACACACACACACACACACACACACACACACACACACACACACACACACGTATATAACTGTATGTGTATATACAGTATGTTGTCACATTCTTTATAAACATCACATTAACCAGGTATATGTGTTACATATTTTGAATTTTTCACCATACTTTTAATGACCACCCATTTTCTATCATTGCCTTTTTTTCACACCAGCAATAAGGTGTAATCGATACATAGGCTCTCAAGTTTTTATGTCAGAAGAAAAATCATAGTCAAAAATACGTCTGTAAAATATGCCGGTAATGTTCCGTGGCAAAAGCTTTATATAGAGTGTATATAATGTGTAATGCATTTTTAATGCAAGTTAATTTGTTGCCTCTCAATCTCGTTATTGATTAGACAGACTTACTTTGGTGGCTAGGCTAACATTGTCCATATAATACAAGATAAACTTTATTTACAGTGCTATGTTGCCATACATTGCCAATTAAAACTGATCAATTATAATATCTGAGGAAATATGTATCAGGGGACGTTACTTGTGCAACAGACTGAACGTTAATCACAACTTTCCAGCAGCTTTCCAGTTGCTGAACACTATGTGGCAGATTATTAACCACGTCAATCTGAAGAACAATACAACAGTTGTTCTTAAATTGAATATGGCTTCATATAGGAATAAGAGCAACTGAAGCTCAGCAACAATTCAGTTCACTATTGTTTTGTTGTGAGTGATATTCACACTGGCATTGCTGAGAAAAGCAGCAATAAAAACGGTGACGTCATGACATGGCGCCTTTGCATGGATCTTTTTCAGTGGAAGCAGTCGTAGCAATATCAATCAGAAGTCTCAACAATGGTGATAAGTAAGTATATCCTTTCTGCAGCAGTCAGACAACACCACAGCCCCTGGTCGACCCTCACACAAAACAGACTGTTGAAATGTTATCAAATAAACCTGTAATGTGCAATATATACACTGTTTTGGGGAATTCTACTGTGCAATAATCAATATAATTTGTATGTGTAAAAAAGTTTTTATAATATGTTTTTATAATATGTCAAACCTTAATATGATCACTTATCTATTTAAATGCTCTTACTAATTGTTAGCTATTGGTGAGTACTGTATTGTATTGTTTAACTTTTTATCTGCTATATCACTTTGCTGTAACACTGTAAATGTCCCCGCTGTGGGACTAATAACATAATTCTGATGTTGATATATGTCAAATATAATGAGAGGAATGTGTAGAGTTTAGGGTGTGGTGGGAGGTTGGGTGGGGGGGGGGTGCCCTTTTTCTATTCATGCCCGGGCTCTGCCCAAGTTTGCGCACGGCCCTGATACGGAACCCCTCCTTGCTTAGTGAACAATGTAGGCCCTACTGTATTGAATACATAGCCTGTGGTGCAATGTAAGGCTTCAAGTGTCGTTTTTATTTCGAGGTGGTATAATCTGAAGGTATAAAGAAGACACCCTGCCTGTTTACATGTTACACATGGCTGCTATGCCCCTCCCCCGTCCTCACTATTCTCAACCCGCTGCCAAAATATGTGAAAGTCAATCCAAGCTGCGGCTCCATGCGCATGTTATTTAAAACTGGACACCATCATGGCAGGCACGGCGGGCAGCTCCACTGAGCTCAGCGAGTATCCACCCTTTAGCCCGAGAAACATCGCTTCTGTGGAGGACTAGAGCTCCGAGACCTTCTGCGATTCACTCGACGCTTCTCATGTCGCTCCCGGTGGTGTTGCCGGGGTCTTGCTGTCCGGTTATCGGGGCTTCGCAGCTCTCTGAGCCGCCTTACCGAAACCGACCCCGTGGCTTGTCCGCCTCTTCCCGGACTGCCGGCGGGGGCTCTCGGCTGCTGCTGCCCGGGCGGCCGCTGCTCTCGTTGGGCTTGCTGCAGCTGCTGCTCGGCGGCTCCATGGTGGCGCTGTGCTTCGGAGCTCTGTCCCTCAGCAACTCACCCCCCATCCGGAACTCATGTCCCTTCTGGGCAGGCTCCTCGGTAAGTTTTAGTGTGCATGGCACTTCATGACAATTGTGCCTGTAACTTTATAGCAGGTCACCAAACACCCCTGGCATAGCTTATGTATAGTACATCCGGTACTGTGTAAGAACACTTTAATATTTCAAAAAGGAAGTGTCACTCAACAGGATGGATCTGTCAGATGCCTCCACATGTGTCCCTAGAGCAGGGGTCTCCAACCTTTCTCCACCTGAGAGCTACTTTGAAAAAATGAAAGTGGCCAAGAGCTACTTGCATCGCATCGCTTAAATGTATTCACATAGCACTCATCAGTTGAATTAAGCTACTTTTGTGTGAAATTGCAATACCTAAAGCTTATCTAAAATCTTAACTTCACATCAAGGTCCAAGAAAATGACAATTTCTCACATATTAATATGGACAACATAGTAAGTACATCACTGAAGATTCACATAAATGTCCAAGAGCAAATTACAATGTTTTCACTTCTTCTTATGGCCCACATAGTAAATACATCGCCTTAATCACCACCTTGCAAGCATCTTATGGCACGTGTGTAAAATAAGTGCATTCACTCTTTTTTACAGTTAGTGAGATGACTGGCGCTGCATGGAGTCCACCATACAGGTGTCCGCTCGACCCACTTAGGTTCACTCTATGTTCATCAGTCGGTCTTGTTCTGTATTTAGATTTCATGACATTCATGCCAGAAAAAGCTGCTTCACAAAGGGATGTACACATAACCAAATAAAGCAGACATGTTCAGTGCTGCTTGGTGAATGTTCTTATAGTTTTCTGGGTCTACAAGGCTCCAGAAATGTTGTGAGTTTGGCTGAGACTTAAGCTGAACATGATTTTGGAGATTTATAACCTCCATCTCCATCTCCACAGGATTGACACTGAACAGTGCAGCCATCTTTTCTTCTTCTTCATGTTGACATGGAATTATAAACCATAATTAATCAATTGTATAGGTCTAGCCTCCCTATATCTGTGTGTGACATTTTTCCATCCTCAAAAACAAAAAACGAATGCTTCTGCAGTTTAGCTGCAGCTTCTAGCCACGGTCTTCTGTTAAAAAAAGGACACTGAATGTCTTGAATGAGGCATCACACACAGGACTTGAGTCTGAACACATGACAACAGGGGGGTATACTACGAAGCAGGATTTTCGCTTAGCCGGCTAACTTCAGGGGAAACTCGGGCTTTCAGGTCCTACGACGCTGGTTCTCTTTTTAGCAGGCTAGATCTCCATGGTAATATATGCTTAGCGGCTAACCTGGTCGGAAACAGGTTAGGTTGCAGGATAAGAGATCAACTCAGTGAAAGCACTGCCTGCTGACCAATCAGAGCTCAGTGTGCGGAGTTTAAAGCAATCAAGTCATATTACAGGAGAAAGGAAATACAGAAAAGCTGCTGTTGCAGGAAAGACGGCCGGCAAAAATCACCGACTGTGTGAACGTGAACATTAATAGAATATCACCTCCATCTTCAGAGCAATCTGACTATTATAACATTAGCGTTAAGAAAGCTTACTGAAATATCGGCCACAACATAAGTAACCGGATCAGAGTAACATTACGTACAGTCCGCGGCATATCACTTCATAATGTATCATATATCTCCTTATCTGAGCCAGCTGAGTCGTATCTGGCCGTGCAACACTCACAGTGTCACATACTACATGCAGAAGTATTATTTTAAGCAACACATTAAGTTGACGAAACACTCGAGTCAAATGTAATTAAAGTCAGATCGTGTCTTAGACGGGCAGTGATATCATAAACCTGTTAATGAACGCATTCAAACACTTGTTCTGTATTCACCTCGCAGGTGCAGCTGTGTGGCTTTGATCCTGATCAAGTGTTTAAGTCATGGATGTTTAAAGTTTAACTTCTTCATATGTCTAATATTATAGTTGACTTTTCATTCAGGAAGTATGACGCTGCGCTGTCAGTATGCTTCTCCATGTTTGTGATTGGTCAAATACTCCAGATACCACCCCTTTCATGTGAACGCGCACCTAACTAGATAGGACACGGCTGGCTTGAGCGATCCACTTGATAACCAGCGTCGTAGTACAGTTTAGCGAGAGCGCGTATGTTTTGGATTAGGCCAACCGGCCAACTCAAACATATCCAGGTTAGGTTGAACCAGCTACGTAGTACAGGCCCCAGGAGTATTTACAACAGTATATAAAAACAAAAATAGTGCATGTGGGTGCACACTTACATTCTCGTTAGTTGAATTGAACTGATCTTTTTAATAAGTTGTACTTACAATTTAGTGAGAAATATGGTCTTGTGCCTCACTGAGGCTAACTGCAGTTATTACACTTCATGTTTTGAAATATGTGTAACTCTAGTCTATTGATATAAAACCCACACTGCTCAAACTTCTTTACTTTTCCTAAAATTGGTATATTTATATATATATATTTTTTCATTAACATAAAATAAATCTCACGTACCCCTGCAGTACTCCAACGTACCCCTAGGGGTCCGCGTACCCCCATTTGAGAACCACTGATCCAGAAATGTAATATATAATCATTAATGCTGTCAAAATTATCGCGTTAACGGCGTTAATTAATTTTTTTCATTAATTGCGTTAAAATATTTAACGCATTTAACGCGTGCAGAATGGCCCGCCCCATACATCCCACCAGTGGCAGCGCTAGGGTATGGCTGGGGTAGGCTACACCCATACCAAGAAATGGCTTAGCCCCACCATGAAAAATGATGTTAAAGTTAGCAAAATAAAGTCTGCCAACTCGCGCGGAGTAAATTGCACAGACGGCCGTTAGTAAGATTGATTTCAGTAGCCACTTGTCTGGAAATACCGAAGACCAGAAACGGTTTTGAAAACTTTTGTCACGTAGTGATCGTCTTCTCAATAGAACATCTTTGATAATGTCTTCTGGCCAATCAGAATCAAGATAACGCCGTGGTGTTGTTGTAAGAAGTCCCGACGGAGAATACTTTTGCTGTAGTACAGGGCAGAGCCATATAATAGTAATAATATGGCTCTGGTACAGGGGTGCACATAACTGGTACGCAGGTTATGTGCGTAATCTGAAATGCGTACCGTCACTTGTATCACAAAGCGCATTTGCGTACCGACGTACTTGTGAAGCTTTTCCAGAAGGCGGTTAGATCACCGGACGACAGAGTCGGTCTCCGTGTGCACAGACAGGGCTGCTGTTAACGTCGGTCTGTACAACGGACTTGTGCCAAAACTACGCCAACCGGCGGCGGAGGGAGACTCCCCCCTTCACTGGAGAACTGCGCTAAAACAGCTGATCACAACGTTCACACTCTGTGGTCACTTAGTATGGAATGCCATTTAAGCCAAAATTAAATACATAAATAATTAAATAAATACATATATATATAAATATGCTTATGAAATAAATTCTGAAATAAATAAATGAGGCAATAAATATGTATACATGTACATTTAAATACACATTTATTTATTTCATGGGACTTTTATTTCATGATGACACATTTATTTATTTCAAGAGACTTGTATTTCATAATGACACATTTATTTATTTCAAGAGACTCATATTTCATAATGACATATTTATTTATATCAAGAGATTCGTATTTCATAATGACACATTTATTTATTTCAAGAGATTCGTATTTCATAATGACATATTTATTTATTTCCGATGACTTGTATTTCATAATGACGCATCTATTTATTTCAGGTGACTTGTATTTCATGATGAGACATTTCCATTCCTTATATGCAAATGAACGGGGCGTGGTTAGCTCACAGATCCAGACCAAAGCAACAGCACCACACTGACTACTCGAGAAGAGGAAGAAAATGGAGGAGAAGGACTATAAGGCAAACTACTAAATTCTCAGAGTCAGACATCCTATGTAATCTGATACTCTAAATTTCACCCGCCAGAAATGTTCGCTTCTTCTTCTTCAGTGTAAATTGTCCGTTGGCAAACCAGTTGACTTCTTCTTTTCTCGGTTTTTTGGCGGATTGCAAACAACTTTAAGGTGCATACCGCCACCTACTGTACATGAGTGTGAATCATCATATCATTCCATCTCTTAACTCATGGACGTATCTATGATCTAATCCAAAAATAAATAAATAAAACAAAACAAAACAACAATCTATGATCTTTCCTGACCTAATGTTAGATAATTGTACCTACCCCAGTTTCACTAAAGGTAAACAGTGCCTTTCTGGTAGCTCTTTCTCCCTCTCCTTTTGTTCCCAAAATACCAAACCCTCTAAAACGTTATCCTTCCTTCTGTTTCTTTCTTTATAAATATGTGTCTGCTGGCATACCAGCAGACCAGCATTTATCTATCACCAGCTTATGTTAGTATTAAATATACAATGTATTCTGGTAACTATCAAAATAAAGACATTGTATAGTGTTCATAACAGTATTTTTATTTAATAAATTATACTTAATACAATAATATTACAAATAAAACCTACATCTAAATAAATATATCATCTAAAATAGATGCATTTGATTTAAAAATAACAAATATAATTCAAAAATGTAAACGGCAACATTTCTTGTTAATATCAATTATCTTCTCTGTTATGTATATTCCGGTCTTTGCCAATCTGGCCAGCATTTCTTGGTCCTCCACGTCTTTCTCGTACAGCCACTGCTTGAAGCAAACTGAAAATAAGAAACAACAATGTTTTAACACATCATATTCAATTATGTGATGATAGAACTGCAAACAGAATAGCTGAAACTTTAACAAAATAAATAACTCAGTTACCTCTAATCATTAACCCATGTTTGTATAATTGAGTTAACTCCATGAGTTGCTGCTAGCATACATAATATATACCTGACGTGGGAACAGAGAACAGATCAAATCCCCTGACAGACTCACACACTTTGGTGATGTCCTCATCTGATAATGATGTTTAATTTTTAGCAGCAAGTAAAATTACTCAAGGTATATGTTGGACCCAACTCATGTACAGTATGTTTTGCATCTCCTCAACAATGGTCTGTATAGTTGAGTAGAAACAAACTGTCCCTACTAGGAATGCACGATATTGTTTTTTTTAAACCGATACCGATACCGATAACTTCCTGCTTCTCAAGACCGATACCGATACCGATAACCGATAATAAAAATTAAAATTACGCCACTAATTATTTTAACGCGATTAACGCATGTGTATTTTTTTTCCTCGGCCGCCCCGTAGTTTCAGAGCGCATCGAGTTTAAAATACCATCTACAAGCTGATGCTGACAGCCCCGCTCCTGCCGCCCGCTTGTGGCAGACCACACTTTCACGCTCACCGGCAGGCACCGACTGGCCATCGGGAGGACCGGGAGGGTGTGTGTACGTGTGGTCCGAGCGAGCAAGAGAGAGACCTTACGTGCATTGTTGTTGTTAGCATCTGGTGCTAGCTAGCTGTGCTAACGGATATAAGGAGCTGTTTAAATGAAAACAGAGGAGCGCCCTATCCACACAACTGCGCCGAGCACTTGACTTTATGCAGGAAGCAGACAGCGGGACATTGTACGAGAAGTCAGCACACTCAGCAACATGATTGCAGCGTCCAGGCAGCTCCGGTTCGAGCATATGCCTTGAGTTGCACATAGCTCCAACGCGCGCGCAGACACACACACACACACACACACACACACACACACACACACACACACACACACACACACACACACACACTGTATTGTATTATTGTCTTCGTACGCTTTTAACACACCATCGTAGCGATGGCGATGTTTCAGGTTCGAAGTATTAGGGAGCGCTGGATTTGTGAAGAACTCCCCTCTTCCTAAACCACTAACACCACAGTACTGGCAAAACGGGAGGAGCCGAGTGAAAAACAAGCGCCCCTCATCCCAATCCACCCACACCGCAGTATCTTTTTCTTTTTTTTTACCCAAAAAATATATTGTATATTATCGGGGCTATTAATACTGTTATCGGTTTATCAGGATGACGTCATAATTCCTAATATCGGACCGATAATTATCGGGCCGATAATTATCGTGCATCCCTAGTCCCTACAGTTTCAGGTAGATTAACAAAGAAAAGTTTGCAATGAAGCACAAAACCCCTCTTTGTATTAAGCTAGCTGCCACAGAAAGTACAGCTTAATATGCTAACCTGGTAGAGTTAGCTAACATTAGCTAACTTCATGTCCAACTAAAAACCTCTAACGTGCATTACATTGACGATTTTAAACACAACTTAACTCTCAACTTGTAAAATAACGTTAATTTAACTTACCCTTAAATAACTACATCACGTTTTTCAGGGGCAACACAAACTGCAGAAAACGTTAGCTGCTAACTGCTAGCTCGTAACAATAACCTCCTAGCAAACTTAAGGTTACGTTAACATTAACTTAACGTTGTAAGAAAGCAAAACGAACCTTCGAGAAATCTTTTACTCTCAGACTGGGTGTAATTGTGTAGCGTTGGTTACCTCCAGAAGGACTTTTAGCTGTTTCCCAGTAGAGACTAGAGAGAGCTGTCAGAGCGGTTGCTCTCAGAAGAGCAGCATTGGGCGGACCAGATAAGACCAGAGAAGAACCAGTTAAGCACCAGAAAAGCACAAGAATGGTTCTTGAACCGGTTTGGTTTATTGGCAGTTTGCAAACCACTTAAGAGTACTGGAGTGTGAAACAAAAGCTATTGTGTTAAGGCCCTGACACACCAAGCAGTCACCAGAGGACTCACCGACGCCGACTGTTGGGTCGCCGTGTTCTCCTTGGCCATGTGTCGCACGGGAACACACTGCAAAGACTTCAGTGCGTGAGTGGCAATAACTCTCCTTACCAGCAGGCGGCGGTAGTGTGTATTGGTTATTCAAAAGAGGCAACAACCGGAAAACAGAGAAGAAGAACAGACCGTGATATAAACAAACAACAAATAGCGTATGCGTTCCATTTTCACTCTCGTCCATCGAAAACATGTTTCGTGCGGCACTGGAGCTAGATTTGGGTTCTGCCCGCTCTGTATTAATGTCACGTTGACAGGTTATCATCATGTAGGCGTTGATAAAGGCTCATTCTAATGTTGTGTTGTGTGTATGAAGGTGCGAAATAAAGTTTTGCATTGCCTATCCTGCTATTTGTGTTCTTTAAATCACACAGCGATACGAAACAATAACAATGTGCCTACATAACTGTCAGTTGCAGCCCTAGCATTAGTATTGTTTATAGTAACAGCTACAACATTAAAATACTTCTAGGCAGATTGAGGAGGATAATGGGAGAAGGAACAGAGAAACATCCATCCAATAATAACTTTGTATCGCACCTTTCATCCAGGGGATTGCAGTTCAAAGTGCTTTACATCAGTAAGAACTAAGACATAACATCAGTGTAAAACAAGCAGCAAGAGCAAAGCATAAAGTGGGATCAAATAATGCAGATATATTATATATATATATATATATATATATATATATACAGTTGCAATACAAAGTATGTGAACCCTTTGGAATGACCTGGATTTCTGCATAAGTTGGTGATAAAATGTGTTCTGATCTTCATCTAAGTCACAACAATAGACAAACACAGTCTGCTTAAACTAATACCACAAACAATGATATGTTTTCATGTTTTTATTGAACACACCATGTAAACATTCACAGTGCAGGGTGGAAACAGTATGTGAACCCCTAGGCTAAAGACTTCTTCAAGAGCTACTTGGACTCAGGAGTCAGCCAGCCTGGAGTCCAATCAAGGAGACGAGATAGGAGGTGTTACTTAAATCTGCCCTGCCCTATAAAAAATACACACCAGTTTTGAATGTGCTATTCTTAAGAAGCATTGCCAGATGTGAACCATGCCTCGCTCAGAAGAGCTCTCAGAAGACCTACCATTAAGAATGGTTGACTTGCATAAAGCTGGAAAGGGTTTGATAACCAGCGTCGTAGGACCGCTTAGCGAGATCTCGTTTGTTAGGGTTAGTTAAGATAACTCAAACATATCCAGGGTCTGTTGAACTGGCTTCGTAGTGCACAGGGCACAGGTGGCTGCATAGCAGCGCTAATGTCAAAGACAGATACATTATATTTTTATTTTACCAGGATGCAGTGGCACAAATATTTGGGAAGGCTTAGCCTTCCCTAGCCTACAGCACCCGCCGCCCCTGGGCACATGCTAACATCTCTGTTGACGAATCTACGATACGTAAAACACTGAACAAGAATGGAGTTTATGGAGGACACCACGGAGGAAGTCACTGCTGTCCAGAGAAAACATTGCTGCACGTTTGAAGTTTGCAAAAGAGCACCTGGATGTTCCACAGCACGACTGGCAACATATTCTGTGGACAGATGAAACCAAAGTTGAGTTGTTTGGAAGGAACACACAACGCTATGTGTGGAGAATCCAAAGGGTTCACATACCTTTTCTTGCAACTGTGTATATATATATATTAATCCCAACAGGCCACCTTGTTTATAGTTTGATTCAGTTTTAGTTGAATATAAAATACATTAATGAATGATGAAATGAGCACAAAGTGCAGACATACTATAATTATTTTGAGGTACTTGAGACTAATCCTGCAACTGTAGTTCTGCTCCACAACAGTTCGAGAATGAAGAAACCATCACGTATGAAACATGTATTCACAGAGGGGCAGAAAAATGGCTTGCACATTTACATTTCAATCTTGAACAATGAACAGCGGTATACAGTGTCTCATTTAGTATCATGGTGTGGTCAAGTGTGAGAGGTACATTGTAGACACATTGTGATGCTCTATTCAGATGCTAAAGACATACTACTAGAAGATTCAGAACACTACAAAAATATAAAGACATATTTTATCATGTATTATTATAGGTTAAGATAAAGCATTATTGATCCCATGGTGAATTTCATAAGCTACCCAGCAGTATATCATGTAATTTCAATTAGCTCCTCCTTTACCAGCTGCAACATTAAGGTGATGATCACATCAATAATTATCACAGAATAATATATATATTATTCTGTTATTGTTATATTTAACACTGTAACCACTAAATGAATGAAAATAATGTTTTTGTAAATGAAAGAAGCAAGAAACACTAACTTGTACTCAACAAATAAACTAGTTACCGTGACGGTGAGGTTCGAAGTACTCTCCTTCCTTCTTGTGTAGGGCTCTAAAAACTGCAGCCTGGTTATGATCCACTGCTGTCTGCCCATCCTTGGTGCTCCACAACTACCCGAAGGGGCAAGTCTCCTGTACCGGGTGTACTGGGTTCGCAGAGAATCCCACTTCTTCTTCAGCTCTTTCTCTGAAGCACACAAATAAACGATGTAAGCATTGTGGCTAGTTAGCATGTCCAATTCATATCTGTATGCAGTGACAAACTGCACAGCTAGCAACAAGATGACAACAAAACACAAGGTTGAAATAACAAATTACATTTCACGTTAACGTCACTGTACGCTGGCAAACAATAAAAAGCCAACAGTATCTGCTAAAGAACTCAATTGATGAAAAAGATAATCTTACCCGAGAAACCAAGTTGCGTTTCAATCTCTCGCCAGAGTCCGGTTTTCACTACTCGGTTCGAGTACCTTTTCTCTGTGATGTCGTACAGAGCTGGCCTCTGCTGGATCAAGGTGATGAGCAGGTCTTCGTTTGCGTCATTCCAGATCGCCATGATGAGATGAAAATGAATAGCAGTCTGTGTGTGCCTTCTTAAATCGTTTGTTTACATCCCTCACTTCCGTTTCGCTTCTCATGCACTGATTCGCTAGCTGAACAGCCAATCAGAGTGATTGTTTGGTCCGACTGGCAGTCCAAATAAGGCGTGTCACGGTCGACGGTGCGGGACACACCAAATTGAGTTTGGGCGACAGGACACGCTTCGTCTTCCGACTTACGAAAACAGCCGAAATCGGCCTGGTGTGTCAGGGCCTTTAGGTGTTGTGGTGCTGTTGCTTTGGTCTGGATCTGTGAGCTAACCACGCCCTGTTCATTTGCATATAAGGAATGGAAATGTCTCATCATGAAATACAAGTCACCTGAAATAAATAAATGCGTCATTATGAAATAAAAGTCCCATGAAATAAATAAATGTGTCTTTAAATGTACATGTATACATATTTATTGCCTCATTTATTTATTTCATAGGCATATTTATATATATGTATTTATTTAATTATTTATTTAATTTTGGCTTAAATGGCATTCCATAACAAAGTACTCAACTAGCCCCCCCCCCATCCGTCCGTCCGTCCGTCTGTCCGTTGACTTTCCTGAAGTACTTCCCCATTGATAGAAATCAACACGTAATGAATTAAGACCCCACGGTTTGATGATTGATAGGTGTGTGTGGGCTGTCTTTTATTTTGACACACAATTTTTTATAATAAACTGGTATGTGAAATGGATATATCCGCCTTCTTTCATTTATCTTTCCATTCCCACAACAATATACATAAATAAATGGCATATTTTGGACATAGTTCGAATGGTGATTAATCATGATTAATTAATTTTTAAGCTGTGATTAATCTGATTAAAAATGTTAATCGTTTGACAGCCCTAATAATCATATAAAACACACACAAAGGCAATTTTTCTGCACAATGATTACTTTTTCTTTTTAAACTTAAGTACATTTTGCTGATAGTACTTTTACTTAAGTAAGATTTTGAATGCAGGAATTTTGGTTTTAATGAAATATTTTGACAATAATGTATTGGTACTTTTACTCAAGTAAAGCCTCTGGATACTTCTTCAACCTCTGCTTATTATGAATGAATAAATACCTCCTTAACGCTGCAGTTAAGTTGTGGTCCAGCATGATCACTTAGAAAGTTACATGTGGAATGTCACTGCATCATTTTCTGTGTACTTCTAAAGGATATCAGAAAAGAGTTTAATAGGATATAATGAATAGGTAGTGATGTGTGTATTAATTGCTAGTAACATGCTTATTAGTTAATTAAGTTAAGTATTTTCTTTGGATAAAACTAATTGTAGGCCAATAATGTTGTTGGTATCACTTTATTTTATGATACATTTATAATACTTCGTTCGTAGTTAAAACCATAGGTGGAAAGTATGTCACATTATTTATTCAACTTCTGTATTTAAACATAATAGTGTATTTCAATGTTTTACTACTCTATACTTTTACCCCACTACATTTATTTTACAGCTTCAGTAACATAGGATATATATATATATATATATATATATATATATATACATAGGATAGGATAGGATATAGATCAACTACTAAATCATGATTAAAGTTAAGCTATATTAGTGTTGTGGAAATGCCACAATTCTGGTAAGAAATAAACACATATAGAAGTAAAACAAAGTTGTGCTATTCAATAAAGTGTCAACAGAATCGATTTCAGCTGTAAGGATCTGACCATGAGCACACACTGAAAAAACTGAAACGGTGACTTTAATTAAATGTACAGTATTATGACAACAGATGTCACATAACTGTATTATGTTAGTTGAAAGCAATAATATTAAGTTAAAAATACAAAATATTAGGTTCAACCTAATATAATTGCTTTTAACTAACCTAATTCAGTTATGTGAAAATTGAAGTCAACGGTTCAGTTTTTTCAGTGTAGGTGTTCATTTTGAGACTTTGTTGCTTCTGAAATACAACTGGCTTTTCCCGGACTTATGCTTGTGACATGCTGTGCTACATAATAAACCTTCTTTTTTTAATTTCATTTTTACCTTTTTTTTTGGATAGAACATTTGAAAAGGGACTGGACAGAGGAAATGCAACAAAGGGCGGAGGTCAGATTACATTTGTCAGTAGTAATAATAATTAGTTACACCCACCCCTCCCTCTCTTTCTGAAACACCTCAATTGGACTCCTTTGTTTAATTCCGCAACATAGTGAAATCACTATCTACCTTCTATTGGCTGACGCTCCAACACATTGAACATGATAGTCTTAGGGTACTCTTTAAGGATAAATAAATATATTGGTGATCAATTTTCCCTTTTTAACACATTTTCCACCGTGTGTTTCCAGGTCATTCTGTCCGGCATCGTAGGCCTCACAACATGGAGACGACCCATGCTGCTGCTGGTAAGATATTGCTCTTTGTTCTTTATACAAAGACGTGATTGCATTGGTTACAATGTTTGTTATGCCGTTACATTTAAGTCCAGTTACTTAGGGATGTCCAACCATGTTCCATGCAGGGCCGGTCAGCAGGTTTCCAGGCTCCCTCCCCTCCTCGGTGCTCCTTCGGGAGGCGGGGCAGATGTAGATTAAGAAAAGACAGATATGGAAGAATATGGAACAGCATTCTGTGGCAAAAAGATGCCTCCACCTCGATCACCTCTTTCTCCTCAAGGTTTCTGTTATGGTCAGTTTAGTGATGCTGGCGGTTACCATGGTAGCAACATGTTTAACACTGGCTGACTCAGTCAGTGTGTTATAAAAGGAATTTCCATTTTGCTTTTTGAACATTTTTCAAGTTCTTAGGGATTCGTATGAAATGAGTTGTGTGTCTTCTAGAAGTTCCATTAAATCTTGGATGTAAATACATGTTTAGAGACCGGGAGAGCTCACCAACAGTTATTCATGTTTGTGTATGATGCTTAAAACAAAGTAAGTTGTGTGACAGCAGAGCAGCACCATGATGTAATGGGAGTGTTCTTCAACAAGTCCATCTTTAAAAGTTCTGAAATATCTAGTAACTGTCTTCAGATAATTGTTCACAGACAACAGCAGACGGTTCTATTTAATGCAGTTGTGGTAGTGGTGATGTCAACAGGAACGTTGTGGCCTCTATGGTTTTTCAGCACCCAACCCACTGCGTACTCCCGCATCGACGAAGCTACATAAAATACCATTATTTGTATTTCATGTGGGTGAACATTTACTTGGCCATTAAAGCTGCTTCTGATAGTGTCGTTCATTACTTTAATGTTATAATCCAATATGAAGTGGCAACAGGAAGTGAGGGAGAGGGACTGTGGGGAGGGGTAGTTAGCTAATTATTTGTGGTCTCATAAACATGACGTTGATCAAATTGGGCGCCTCATATTGGTTTTTTTTGGACTTGATATTACTTGAGAGTTGTGTTTTTGGGGCGGCGACGTTCTCTTTGTTCATCCATGACGCAGTCACGTGGAAATACCTCGATGCTTTCGTCATACGGAAGGGTGTGTTGAATCTAAACTGATAGAGACGTTCTCGTGCGTTTGAACACTGAAGGTCAACTCCCAAAATAAAAAAGTCATTAGTGTGAAGGAAATCCAAGCCGCAAACAACACACGACAACAACAACAACAACAACAACAACAACAACAACAACAACAACCGCTAAATAACATTTTGTCAACCTACAGTTGTCCTAATACCGTTTTAGAGTTTTCTCATCTCATTTATGATATAAGAGGGATGGATGTTTTTGCATTTCTCAAAATATATTAAATGGTTATGGTGTGATTTCTTTTTTCTTTTTCTTTTTTAACAAATGTTGTAGTCTGGTTGTAGGGTGCTACAGAAAGGACTACAGGCCTTAAAACATGTAACTGGATTAATGTGGACGTATTCTTTACCTCCTATGGGATGGGTATCGTTAGGATTTTAACGGTGCTCCTCTTCAATAGTGTTATCCTATTGACTGCTTATCGATCCGGTACTTTACTTTTCTCACGTAATTCTAGATGGGGAAACAGAGATACAAGATAGACAGTCGAAAACTGCATTTCTCTGTCTGAATGTGGTGCACCTTTGCCAGATGTTCAAAAGATTTGTCCACCCTTGCAAGCAAACGACTTATCGCAGTTCTGATAACAAGCATCATCCACGTTGATCCTTGTGAAGGTTAACCACAATTTATAACGTTTTATTCTCTCTACCATAGTCTCTTTCCGATCTCTGTCTAATTGTTTGGCAAGGAGCAGTCGCGTAGGGATTTGAATGAGTGCAAGTGCATCACAGACACATTCTGTAATCTTATTACAAATTAGAAACAGATGGTGAAATAAAATGTGCAATATAACGTTTGTGTAGCAATAATAAATATGACATATATTCTCTTTTTTTCTCCAGTACTGATAACAAAACCGATAAAGTCGGAATATATCGATACCACAGTCTTTAAAAATGTAGCCCCGGGGACCGGTTCATACCGGGTTTCAGTATCAGTACCCATACGCCTCCTACCATTACTAAAATATATTTACTATACATTTGAACATTGCTCTTTCTTGTGAAAGAGCATAAGGATAGGAGTATCGTGTCTTAATATTTGTCCTTGTTTGATGTTGCAAATGGAGCTGCTGTGGTGACGTTAGACTTGATCTGACAATAAAGTGTTATCCTATTGATGATTTGAATTGGACAGTTTAGCAAGACAATGTCATGTCACCTCCCTGTTTGTACATGGTCCATTACAGCAACTCTTTATCTCCCAACATGTGTTCACATCATGTTTATTCTGTCTTGATTTACAGAATATGTCCACAGCACCACAATAATCCATTCTCCCTTCCTTTTTCATCCACCCCCTGTCCCCGTCCCTCCATCTCCAGGTCAATGTGTTTGTCCTGCTGTCTGTGGTGTGTGTGCTCCTTAACCTGGCTGGATTCATCCTGTGCTGCCAGGGAGCCCAGCTGGTGTCCAGTATGACCAGCTGCCAACTGGTGAGCTGTCTCTGCTGCTCTCTGCAGTGAATGCAATTAAATGCTGCTTACTAGTTTGATATATGACCAGTTGAACTAGTTCACTGGAGGAGGATATATTGTGGTGCACTGATGATGTTTTTTTGTGGTCCGATCCGGAAGTTAGCATTACAAGGGCTCCCTCAGAATACTGTGGGAAATAATATCTGATACTTACATGTTTAGTCCAGCAGGATAATCACTAGGGCTGTACCCGAATATCCGAATATCCGTTCGTTGGAATACTATTCGGGTTTCAATTTTGTTATTCGTTTTTTCCCCGTTTTTTTTTCAAATTTAATTTATTGAAATCTCCAATATCAACGTAAGAGCTTGTGCCTCTTCAGGGGTGCTAACACTTTCTCCGTCTTTATATGTAGATATTACTTTTCTCCGTTAATCTCCGTCACGTTGTTTCCAAAGCAACAACAACTTCCTGTCAACTGCGCTAACTCTCCTTCAAAATAAAAGAATGTCCATAAATAGGAAGCCAAGCCAAATTACACTTAAGACATATACAACTGCAACGAAAGTAACAAACACAATGCGATATCCTTTTCAATTTCAAAGAACACAAATTGGGTTACATTAACAAATGACTATAAAACAACAGTACCGTAGAACAGGGGTCGGCAACAGGCGGACCGCGGTCCGGACCCAGACGCCGACCTATACGGACCCGGACCTATAATCAATACATTAATAGGGGATTTCAATTTTGACGGGGCAATTCTATTTTAACCGGCGCCGACAGGGAGCGAAAGAGGAGTGAGCGATACGGGGAGAGAAAGACAGAAGAAGAGACGAGACGCGGCAGAGAGAAGCGGAGAGGAAAGTGTGAAGAGAATAATTAGCGATACAGGGAGAGAAGCGGAGAGGAGAGTGAACAGGCGTGTTGGCGGCAGGCAGGGAGAGACACATATTGACACATGGCGCTCTCCAAGAAGAGGAACGTGGACGGTGAGAACAGAGCTTTTCACCCTGAGTGGACTCGTTCATGTTCATCCTGCCACTGGGAGCACAGAGCCAGTGTGTCCCATTTGTTCAGAGACCGTGGCGCTCATTAAAAGAGACAACACGCCACGATGAGACAAAACACAAAGTCTTTGACCAAACGTTCCCTCAAGTCAGAACTGAGGTCACAACAAATAAGCAGTCTCAGAGCCCAATATGATCAAGGATCTAAAACTAGATATGGAAAGGCTAACCAATGAGCTAACCGAGGCTAACCGATGAGCACCTGCATGTGTGTGTGAGAATGGTCCTGACTCCATTTCAGCCCAGATCTAAACTCCTGGCAGGACAAGCTCGAGCTCAATTCTCGCACTGAACAGAACAAAGTGAGTGAGGGACTGCAATATAAGAGGGAAAGAAAGAGAAACTTTAAAACTGTTAAATTGTTATGTTGTGTAAAGACTGGTATTGTTCTATAATCGTCTGAAACTGTTAAGTCATGATGTGAAACGGTTAACAAAGAAAAAGGGAAACTCAAGCTGCTGCTACACTTTATTTTATTTATCTAAAATTAAGCACTTTTTTTAAAAGCTATTTTATTTATTTTCTCTATTTTATTTGTAAATGCAGCCCGAGAGGAACATTACACATATCCACAGTATTGAATGTTAATAGACAATAAATATTGTTGTTTATGAATTGTACTTTCTTTATTTGATTGGCAGTCAGTTGTTGACTACATGCAGACGTTGATAAAGCTACAGGTCACTTCAATATATATCACACTACTTCATGAAGCAACTTAGACATTTTTATCCTCCGGACCTTTGCATGGGGACATTTTCTCTAACTGGACCTCGTTGAGTTTTAGTTGAATACCCCTGCTGTAGAATAACAAAAGGCATGCCGTGAATAACCGAAACACACGTGCTGAAGCGGTTCGCTGCTGATTACTACGCTGCTGATGTTGTCACTGCCAAACACACACTCAGTGTTGCTAACTTTCTCCCTGGACTTAGCGACTTCTCAGGGCCTCTAGAGAGATACACAGGCCGTCAGGGGAAAGGGAGGAGTATATTCAATCATGTAATATTGTAGTACATTGCCAATGCTGCACAGAGTACTGACAGTGGGAGTCCTTGTTTCACACTCACAGTTGATTTCAGGTCATGTTTATTCCATTCCAGCAGGTTTGATCTGAGCTTTGGGACATATCCAGTTCAGATAAAGACCAGATGTTCTAAAGCTTTTGGATTGTGCAATAATATGCAGAGACATGTTAACAGTGTTGCTCTGGAAATACTGCAATTTTGTTAAGAAAGCTGTCTGCCTGTCCGGATTTACAACAGCCACAAGGAAGATGGTATTGGTGAAAAGATAAGTGCACAAAATATATACTTTAACATAAATAAAATCCCATTATTGGAAAGATAATTTAAGCCAATAGATTGTAATGCAAACTCACTTTCTTTTGCTTAGCTGCCTCCACATTAATGTACATTAGTTTGCTGCTGTTTGGTTTCCACAAAGCCAAACGGCAGTTACCCAAAAAGGGTCATTTTGTATATAAACTGTGTTGGAGCCACTTAGAGAGTTTGGTCAAAGAATAATATCTAATGGTATTAGATATTTATTTCATTAATTCAATTGCCTTAGCAGATGACATTATAATTAGATTTATTTTATTTCAACAAGAGTTTATTGTATAGTAAATACTTGTTTCGGGGCTATACTAAATAACAGCTTCGTGTAGGATGTTTGGGAAATGTGCATCAGACGCCGGACTTGACCTCAGGTGGCTTCAGAAATTAAAAGGATGGACTTCAAAATTGAAAATAAATATCAATTAAACATATTGTATTCGTCTGATATAAAACGAATCATATAATTATGTACATGGAATTTGTTTCACAATTATATTTGTTGGTATTTACCCTTATGGTTATGTTGTAATAATATTTCTTTATAATGGTTTGACCCTTTTTCAACACAGTGTTGGTATGTGTGTATTAAGCATTGGCTGGTGTTCTTCACTCTCGTCTCTGAGCAAGAAAAGGATGTTGCAGGTTGGCTGCAGGAAATGAGATGACTCTTCTCAGGACGGAGCTTGTGTGTCCGTGACCTTTTGACCTTGCCCGCTGTTGTGTCCTCGTTCCTTCCTCCCTCTGCCAGGTTTCCTCTCCTCCGTCTCTTTCCTGCCGCTCTGTTTTTAACATGTAGAGGGATAAGATATATGGGGTAACACATTCTTTTGCACTCTGCACTATAAATACTGGTGTGTGTGTGTGTGTGTGGACCTATTTTCAGATAAAGTGCAGCAGTTCTCCCAATGTGGCGTCAGATGTAAACAGATACTTTCTTCAGTAATCGATTTCTCTCTGACTATTTGCTTTTGCAGAAATTACTTTGGGAGCATATCATTATTCATGTGTAATCACAAATAGAGGTTTAAAGAGTCATTATTACATCAGAATTCAGTATAGCATTTGCTTTTCCCATCTGGATCAGATACATATGATTGTCAGGTCTTTGTAAGTACACTGCAGGAAGTAGACGTGGTTAGCCTAGCTTAGCACAAAGACTGGCAACGGGGAAACTGCTAGCCCGAATCTGTCTACAGTTCAGAAATACAAGAGCAGCTCCTCCAAAGATCACTGATAGACATGTTTCTTCTTTGTTTAACCGAGACACAGAGACATTATTTGTGACTTTAGGCAAGGGATGTGTTGACCCACCCTGTAAGCTTGCTGATAGCTCAGTCACTGCTTAACACACACATCGTTCATTTATCTAATGCTTCACAAAAGGCTTTCATTTCATCTGATTAACTTTTCAATTTCTGAAAATGTTTTCTATTTTGACGTACCTGCCAACCCTACCGATTTGGGCGGTAGTCTACCGTTTTTGACATGTGTCTACCGCCTACCGATTTAGCTGGCTTTCCCTACCGACTTTTTGTTCTTCCCAAACTTTAACAAATACAAATGAAACTCCAGACACTGGACTCGACTTTTAGCGGAAACCGATTGCAGCGTGTCTGCAATCCCATCATACAAGCAGTCCTCTGTGTTTCTGAAAGAGAAACAACGGGCAGCGTTACCCCCGGGGCTGCGGTCAAGCCAGCCTGCCGCAGTCCCCCGGGACTGATAATAATCAGTCATCACTCCCAAATGAGTTTAGGCAGTACTCAAGTTGTAAAAAAAATCAGGGGGGGATGGTGGATTTTATCATATGGGGAAATAATTTGTGCTGATGGGTGGGAGACCAACCAGCATAAAGATAATTAGTATACTCCTAAAACAACATGCATGTTATGGATGTTCAGATACTCCTTTCCTTGCTCTTGACCAAGGCACCTCAGAATTAGAGTCGGTCCCCGGGCTGCCATGGCACCACTAATGCAGAGGATAATTAGTGCATCATCTTTTTTTCACTTTCATTTAAAGGGGGGGAGGGGATACACAAATGTGGTTATAATGGAAGTATATGGTACAAATCTTGTAGGTTAACAGTCCCTCATTTATTATTCAGATGGATCAACTGATTATACTAATAATAAAGTCAAAATTGTTTTTAGAATATTGAATTATAGTTTTTCAAAAAAGCAGTTACTGGTATACGATCAAAACTGGTATCTAAAGGGTTACATTTTTATCGTAATTAATTAAATCATTATGTAAATTCTTCATGAAAAATGTGAGGAAAAAAATGGATCTGTCATCATTTTATTGCAGTTCAAATACAAATATTTTATGTTAACATTCCCGATGTTACTTTTTTTAACAGGGCATTAAGTGCAAATTGAAATTGTTTACACAATATGAAAATATATTAGAAGATTATACAGATAATACAAAATAGGACCAATGTTGTCAATGGCTGCCTACTCCACTCTCCCTCATCTCATAGAAGTGTCCACAGATTTTCATAATCATGCTTTTTGGTCTCAATTTTTCTGGCTCTTGCTTTCGGATTGTTAGCTAAGCAATGACTTTGAAACCAAGTCTTGACATACCTCTGGTCTGAACTTGTTCAGTGGAGGGCCAACACACTGCTGACATGCTTTTCACCTCTAGGGAGCTTCTAGTTGTGGTTAAAATGTTCATCTGACTAAACCCACGTTCACACTCAGCTGTGGAGATGACCAGAGTGTTCACTGCTTGAAGGAGGGGCTTCAGCTCTTCTGGTGCTGGTGGTATCATTTCATCAACAGGTTTGAGTCTTACCAGCTAGCTAACACGAGATAACACGTATAACTCCAAACTAAGTTTATTGCTGCTTATGTCCATAGATTCCACCTTTGGTGACTAAAGTAGTGAGTAATGACTAAGATTACTGACTCTTGACTAACCTGAAATGTTATTTTTAGTATTTTTGAATATGAAGTCCCTCAGATCACGTTGTCCTCCTGGTTGCTTGGCCATTGTGATGACCGTTACCTTAGTTTCTGGCATCGATCAAACAGGCGCATCACGGCGCTCTGACGCCCTCTAGGGCACTCACATAGTATAGCGTCAGTGACTTGGTAAAAATGTCATTGCGTGTGTGCGTGCTCCCTCGCCCACAGTATTTTACTCAAAATGCGCAAAATTAATGTTGAAATAGCAGTAATACCAGTGCCACGTTCATTGATACAATTACATAAGGGATGGAAAGAGGGAATGGCAGTTTGAGAAGGAGGATGCTTTTGACCGTTTTTATTTCAGGGGGGATGCCATCCCCCCTCATCCCCCCTCAACTCGAGTACTGAGTTTAGGGGAACAGAGACGAGGCATTTGAGTCCTGCAGGGTTTCCCCGTTAATATCAGTGTCTCGAAAACACATGTTGGCGAATGAAAGACATCCAGTGTTTGGTCTTTTCCGGAAGCATCCTTCACCTACAGTGTCTCAACTGAAAGAGGACCACAAACACACACAACATATAATAACATTTTGAGACTTGGGGATATTTATCTCCCATTCTTTCACTTTTTCTGACATTTTTAACTCCAAACATGTCGTTAATGTCTCTGTTTAGTGAACTACAGCAATCTGAAAGCCTGTACATTATTTATATCTCACTTTATCAGTAGACAAATGCAGGAAATGACTTTTTAATGCAGTTTTTTCTGATTTATGGCGCAACACAAAGATATTTCGCTCTGTGCAAACCTTTGACTCTAATATGTCAACAACATGAAACAAGAATAGGAACCTGGCTTCATCCAATGTTCACACAGGAGGTCTACATCTTGACACATCCTTCATCTACAGTCTCAACTGGAAGAGACTTTGGGATATTTATCTCTCATTCTATTACTTTTCGGGCATTTTACAGACCAGACATGTCGTTGATGCCACTGTTTACCAAGCTACCACTTTTTCTGAAAGATGCATAAAATGATGCAATATATGTTAAATACATGGTTTATACCTGTAATTACTGGGGTTCCATTTCTTCTGATTACCTAATTTGGGCGTGCACATTTGCCACGCGCAAACCTACCTCTTTTGGATTTGGAAAGGTTGGCATGTATGCTTTGAGAGAGTACCGTACTTTCCGGACTATAAAGCGCACCTGCATATGAGCCGCAGCAGCTAAATGTTCCGTCTGTCTTGCTCTCGTTCTGTCTCTCGGTTCCACTTTTACTTTGGCGCGCTACCTGTCTCACTCTTTTCCGGCCTCCAGCTTTTCCTGCTGGAGCCCGCCGCTTAAAGGTGGCGGGCACGGACCGGTCATAGAGCCCATAGGGTTAAAGGTGGTTAATTGTACCTGTAAAATCCATAGATTTAGGAGGTCCCCTAGTGGCCGTTAGCTGTACACAAAAAATGGGGGGAAAAGTCGCGGCTTATAGTCCGAAAAGTACGGTAGTCATCACGTAGTTAGCCTAGCTTAGCACAAGTACTGGAAACCGAAGGAAACAGCTAGCTTAGCTCTGTCTAAAGTTCAGAAGTACACGAGCAGCTCCTCTAAAGATCACTGGATACAGAGAAAAGTCAAACATATTTCTGATCATAGAGGAAAGTATACTGACCTTTTTCCTTTGAGAACGCTCGTTTTCTGAAGCCACTGTGTTACACGAACATACTTCATTATTATACTTCATACATTTAATATATTTGACATTTCTGAAAATATGCACTTTCATAGAGTGCAGTCAGGACATACAGTTGTTAGCCTGGCTCTGGCTAAAGTTAAAAAGCACACAAGCAGCACCTCTTAAGTTCCCGAGTTTATCTTCAGTGTATAACTTGGACACAAACAGAAGTGTAAAAGTACTTTAGTGGAGCATTGTGAAATAGTTTCATAAGAAAGGAAATTGGTTAACGGATGACTGCCTATCCACCTGTACAGATGTATGTTATGTTTATTTTAGCAAGCTAGGACATTCAACTTGACTTTCATTTGACCTCTTTATTCACTACAAGTACCATGATTGTTATTTACTGTTTGTCTATGTGTTGCATACTTTTTCCAACGCTGTTCCATAATCAAACGCCAGTGACTGTGGTTCTGTGTTCAATGATATTAAGCTCCACCCTGTGTGTGTGTGTGTGTGTGTGTGTGTGTGTGTGGTGTGTGTGTGTGTGTGTGTGTGTGTGTGTGTGTGTGTGTGTGTGTGTGTGTGTGTGTGTGTGTGTTTCAGAGTGAGGCCGGAGATGTGTGTTACTGCTGCTCCCTCTCCCCCAGCTCCAATTGTCCTGAGGAGAAGCTTCTGGAGCTCCACCCGGCCCACTCCTGCAGCACCATGAGGATCCTGCTCAAGGTAGCCTGTGAGCTAATGAGTGTACATGTACACTTACAGTATATGCAGCACAGAAGTTGTGCTGTCGTAGTGCGACTGCAGACGGTTACACTGCCAGCTAAATATTCTTACAGTGTTTCTCATTTATCTGTTTGATAATGACCGAACCCCACCTGCCTTAAGTAAGATAAGATAAGATGGACCTTCAGGTGTTATAGCAGCAACAGAATAAGAAAGAAACACAGATAGTACACAGGTGGGAATGTACAGCACTCTCCTCAGTTGTTAGGCTATCTATGTGAAGGTTAACACAAATACACACATTTCTGTAAGTTATTCTTTTGACTAAAATGAGCTGATGAAAGTAAGGTCCAAGGGAAGTCGAAATAGGGAATCCCCTGGTAAAATAAACGCTCCTACCTTTCCTGAGATCGACTTAAAGAGAAGATTAAAGGGGGTGACAGGAGTGAAGGACCATTGATCTGAGCGGCATCTAGTGAAGTAACTCACCAGCGCTACAGAGAGAGATATGATGCTGCTCATCAGTCATCGTTTTGTTCTGCACTCTTCTTCTAATCTGACGGTGTGTTTCTCTCTCTCAGAAAGTCTTGTTTGCGCTGTGTGCTCTGAACGCTCTGACCACTGCTGTGTGCCTGATGGCCTCTGCGCTGAGATACCTGCAGATCTTCACGGCGAGGACACCCTGCATGGTACGATCTCACTACAGGCAGCAGCAAGGCTCACCTTCACCTACAGTTCCCTTTATTTTTTACTTCCTGTCTGTCTTCTTCTGCTGTTCCATTTATTGTTTACTTCCTGTCTGTCTTCTTCTGCTGTTCCCTTTATTTTTTACTTCCTGTCTGTCTTCTTCTGCTGTTCCCTTTATTGTTTACTTCCTGTCTGTCTTCTTCTGCTGTTCCCTTTATTGTTTACTTCCTGTCTGTCTTCTTCTGTTGATCTATCTGACGTCAAATGCTCTGTCTTTTAACCTCCTTATGCTTTGCAGTGGTGTGTTATCGAGTATTAACAACCTCTGAATCAGAATCGAGTATTCAACTACGCCGTGTAATAACACCAGTTATCCTGTAAGATCGTGTTGCATAAATGCAATTCCCAGAAGTAGAAAATAAAACAATTTAAAAGTGAACTATATCATAGACTTCAGGTACCCCCGCCTATATTCGGGTTGATGATGTTAGTAAACCTTCTCCAGTGGAGTATGTTCTGATGCATTTCATTTTGCAGCATACAACTTTAAAATATTCAGTCTTCTAACCAAAAATACTAAAAAGAAAGATTGACTTTGAGAAAAGCAAACAGGACTTGCTAAAATGCTAACTCATGGCACTGCTCTGTGATAGGACGAGCAAAGGGCCACAGCTGAAGAGAGGGAGGAGCCTGCTCAGGTCCCTGACCCAGATGACTTTGTGGCCCCAGCTCCTCCCCCCTCCTACTTCTCCACTTTCTACTCGTACACACCACGCTTGGCCCGCAGGTAACTACCACACACACACATACATTTAGTACTCTAGTTTTAGTGTCTATGTGTCACATGATAACTAGTCTGTTGTGTGTTTCTTTCAGGATCCTCGGGGACAGTGTGATCCCTCCCCCTCACATCTACGGTGCTCGAATCAAAGGGGTGGAGCTCTTCTGTCCGTTGGACCCCCCACCTCCTTATGAGGTTGTTGCTGGAAGCTCTGCCAATGCAGTCATACAGGTACACTCCAAATGAACCTCCTTCACACTAAAGGCCAACGAAGACTGGATGTTTGACATGATAACTTATTGGCTCAAATATTTGTTTCGCATACATCCATAGTGAAATATCTGCAATAAGAGGATATCAGCCAGGCTGGTTTATCGGTCCAGCTCTAAACAAAATAAAAATTTCAGATAAAAAAATCCATGACAGTCAATCTTGAATTTTTGTCAAAGCTACATCTGAGATTTGTATCTTCTCAACATAACTTTTGGTTATTGTCCTCAAACATTGAAGGTGACACAGGTAAAAAAGATTACATGTGATGTACACACTAAGATACAATATTAGAAACACAAGAATAAAATGTATTTTTTTCCTCCATGTGCCAACTATGAGATCTCATTACAGAACAATAATCCATCCAATACATCATAACAACTATATAATAATATATAACAAACCTTTCCTTCATCCCAGCAGCATCCCAGGTCTTTCTCAATGTATTAACTGAGTTACTGCAAGAAGCGACCACAGTTACATCAGTGAAGAATAAAGGTACATGTGTCACTAGGGGTCATAACTATAGCAGTGTGTGGATGTGTGTTTCTCCCAGGAGACAGAGATTGCAATGACAGAGCTGACTACATACACGACGGCCTCTCCCTCAGAAGCCAGTGATCCAGGTAGGACATACTTACACACCAGGCCGAGTGTCGATTGGCTGATAACGGCTCTCAATCTTTGTACTGCACTTTGATAGGATGATCAGGGGGAACAAAAACGCTGTGACAGTGGTTCTCCAGTGTCGTACAGTAACTCCTGCTGTATCGTACTCTCAAGCTGTTTTCTTGTGCCAGGCTAACTCAATTAAAGCTCTCCTATCGTGCAAAATGCACTTTTTGATGTCTTTTACACATACATATGTGTCCCCGGTGTGTCAGGGAACTCACAAACTGTCAGAAAACAAAACCCTCTCTCTTTTCCTCTGTACCCAAATCTCTAAAAAACGGGGGTACAACAGAGCTGATCCAGATTAGCTGCATAATGACGACATCACTAAAATGTGGGCTGGCTTTACGCCCACGGCCCTATCAGAAACTTCGCTATCAGAAACAATGCGCGACGTGTTTTGGACGTAATATGGTCTTTGTTTACATTAGCATCGCTAACACTCAGAGCTAACCTGTACTGGAGAGAGTATGTATAAAAAAGCAGGAAATAAAAAAAGGAACTCACCTTGTAGTAAACCGCAAGAAAAGAAGCATTTGAGCTCCATACTATTTCAGAAATAATAATAGTTTTGAACATGATCTGGCGTTTAATCATGGCAGCGTTCAGTTTAGTTTTAAAATCTTTTTTTGTATAAAGCTTTAGACCCAGAATCAGCATTTCTCTTACGCTACGTCCACACGGCAGCGTGCGTTGAAGCTTGTCGGTGGCCTGCGACCAACAACCAATCACATTAATCTCCCGCCCCGGACACACAAGCACGCGGTTTGATTGGCTAGCGCTTGTACTTGCATATGATTTGATTGGCTGGCGCTTCCGTCAACACTTGAAAAGTTGAACTTTTCTCAACTTTCGAAGCGAGCAACGGAGGCAAAGCGACGCGACGGAACCACAATGCAGTTAGGCAAAGCGTGACATCACCCAATTCAAAGTGAATGGGAAGCATCTCCATTGTGGACGGGCCGTAACAAGGCTGAAATAGAGGGGTATGAGGCATGGCTAGAATGGGTGATCTGTTTGGTATTTTGAGCAAAACACTTCATAGACATGTTTTTTATATATTTGTATTTATCTGATGTTTATCTTCACGGAGCGTTCACACAGCAGCGTGCGGTGACGCTTGGCGGTGGGCGTGTCTTAAGCTTGGGCTTTTTTTGCGAGAAACGCGACCAACAACCAATCACATGAATTTCCCGCCCCCGACATACAAAGTAATAGCGATGTTAAAACGAAGTAAACTGGATATAAAATCCCCAAACAGGCGAAAACCAACCAGTTTCACCCACTGTCTCTGCCTCCTCCCTCCATGCATCGCTCCTCCGGTTTGTATCCCGGTAGGTGAACAGAGACTGATCATTCATCACCGGGTGATTGACTACCGCTATAATTAATTTTCCCTCCAATTTTTGGAATATGAGGAAATGACCTGTGTAGTCTCTCCCAGCATACACGCGGCTTGACTAGCTAGCTCTTGTACTGGCAGATTTGCATAAACGGGATTTCATTGGCTGACGTTTCTGCCGAAGCGCCAACAGTTGAACATTGCTCAACTTTTGAAGCGAGCAACGCCAGCAACGCTCCACGTCGCTTCCCAAAATGCAGTTCGGCTAAAAGTGACGTCACACCATTCACTTTGAATGGGGTGACGTCACTTTTAGCCGAACTGCATTTTCAGTCCAGTCAGCCTCAGTCCACATAGTGCCGTGCGTTGAAGCTTCCAACGCTTCTGCTATATGCCTACAAATCTATAATATATGCCTACAAATAGTATAATAGGAGACCTTTAAAACATATTAAGCTGTTTGGGAAAGAAACGCCCTCTGGTCGGGAACCATTTACATGCACAGAAACGTATTGAACACAACTTTTGGAATGTGTT
>CM070487.1:3996122-4056122 GCA_036324585.1 Champsocephalus esox | reverse complement strand
CACCCTGAGCGCCCCCACAGTCTGATCGGAGTCTGCAGAGAGACGGTTCTCTAAAGGGGAAAACCAAATGTATTCAAATACGTGGCAACACAGCTAGATGCTGCTTAATCTGTTGCTAAAATTTGAGAGGAAACTGTTGTAGTATAACCACTGAGGAGGATCTGCAAGTGTGTGTGTGTGTGTGTGAGTGTGCGCGCGTGTGAGCATTTTAATCTTTTTTAAATTGCTTTGCTCTACTGTACTTTAGCATTCAAAGTTGTGTATGCTTTAAGGTTTTAACATTGTTATAATTCATCATTTGTTCCTCTCAACTCAGATAGCTAAGTTGTTCACCATACAGTATATGATGTGGTTTTCTAATGGTCAGATGCAATGGGCTAAATATTTCAGATATTTACTAATATTTCAGAATGTAAACAAAAACATGTACATTTTGAATTTTTTACATAATAGATAATAGAACAAAGTGGTGATAACAGCTCAAAGATCTTGCTAATAGTAATAATAATTATAAAACTATTTTAATACTTAATTATATACAGTACTGTAATTATAAAAGGCTATAGACCAGGGACCCTCTGTCCCAGTTAACTTAACTGGCAGTTCCAGTGCAATTCATTGACTACGTTCCAAAACGTTCAAAACTTTGAAGTGTGGGAACGCATGTGAAGCTTACGATGACAAAGATACGCGTGTTTTTTGGCAAGCAAAGTTAGCAGATTGGAAATACAAATGTTGGTTGATTAATTTAGCTCTCATACTTTTTCTCACATTCTCCATGTCACTCGAGTGCACTGCTGTGTTAATCTTTGAAGCAGATTCTTGAGTGGGAGGGGTTTCCCATCTCCACTCGTGGTTCAAACTGTGGGGAGAGGAGTTCTGAGGATATTGCCCACCTTTTCTGAATGGTAAATGTGAAGTTTCTGGAACACCACAAGGGCAAGCTGTCAAGCTAGGTTCTCAGTGCACAGCGGGATGATGATGGAGGTCAGGCCACGTTCAGTATGCTCCTTCAGTGTGAGCTGACCGAGGAACGGCACTTCAGCCAATAGATGAAACCTGCTTTGTCCGTACCCTCAGTACAGTACACCTTCTGTTGTGTTATTCCTGTATGTGCCTTTTACTGACTGGACATCTCAGCTGTTGTCATGCATTTTGTGAACATGTGCACATAGAGATCATTGTATATTAAACGTTATTAACACTGTCCTGATTCTATAAAGTCCCTAAGAGATCATGTTGCAATTGTTTTTCTTTCTGATTCACTTTGTGTTGCCTCGTATTCAGTTAATCGTGCAACACAATCCTTCTGATACAGGTTTAAGATAAGATAAGATGGACTTGTATTAATCCCCGTGGGGAAATTGTTTCTCATTTGGCCCATCCTAGTGTTAGGAGCAGTGTGCTGCCATTTTGAACAACGCCCGGGGACACCTCGGTAGGACTTGGTCTTGAACTGGTGACCTTCCAGTGGACAAGCCAAGTCCCTATCGACTTCGCCACCACCGCCCCTTTTTTATGTTTCAGCAGGGTACTACAACAGGAGCTACATGACTCTGCCGAGGAGGACCCTGCTGCTTCTAGCTATGTCTCCGGCTATTGAAGGGACCACGACGCCACGTGTTGAAGACACGACCACAGAAACAGAAGGAGCCTGAATCATGGAACATTTCTGAAGAAGGCCTCGAGCACAGCTTTGTACGAATGAGGAGGAAGTTATTCATACATTGCCCGGCCTATCTCCGCTGCTGCTGCTCATTTCTTCCCCACTGAAAAGTATTCTTGTACATTACATCTCTGCACCTATATTTCTCAGATGCCATTTTTAAAAAAGCCTGGAGTTCTTCCTCATCAGCCTGGAGTTCTTCTTCATGAGTCATGGGAAATGATGGTGCTGGATGCTGGAAGTATAACTTGGATTCCTCTGTCAATTTAGAACGCTCTGAGAGATAATTATTACAACAATCAACAAATGATTACACATCCGCAGACATTGTGTCACTTTTCTCTTTCAACTTACATGCACAAACAATGGTGAAACAGTTCATGTGAATACTTCTCTTTTGCAGTTGCAATGATGGTCTCTTCATCTTTCTTGCTTGCTTCTCAAGTTATGGTCATAAACAAAAGTATTGATACACATTTTGATCTGATAATGGTGCTTGAGGACTCATATACAGCTACAGTTTTATTGAATTTCAGCCTTAACCAAAGCAGTCGATTGACTGACCTGAGCAAACTTACAGAGATTATTGTATGCTTTGTTGAGGGGTTGGAGGTCAGTTTTGGATGCACATTGGTAAATAACCAGCATTATCGAAAAGTTTCCTAAAGCTTAAACAGATATTCATTTCTAAAGAACTATTTTGTGACTTTGAAGCAATAGATTTGTTTCCATCAATGTACAGCAATAGGATCAGGGGCGGTTCTAGGGGGGCAGGGGGGGCCAGTGCCCCCCTAAAAATGAAAAGTGAACAAAATGTATGATTTATTACACGATTTATTGAATGACGGAATAGGCGGAACTAACGTTATTCGTCATTCTATTCGGACCCATTAGAGCGGTGCACTCAACACTTTTCATCTCGGATCATCAGAGGCTGTTGCATCCAAGAAAGACTGATTGAAACCTACATTTCGAGAGACTACCACGATAATTGTTAAACTATTGTATCCTTGTAATTGTAGATGTAAAGTAGAGATGTAACTGTTCATTGCCTTTATTTTTATATAAATATGATATGGTGTTAGTGAAAATATTGTACTATAACTTAAGCTGAAGCTAATAGTAATAACTATAAGATATATCTTGAATAAATATGTGTATTGAAACAAATACCAATAACTGTATTGCATTGTTTTCTTATGCGCAATTACTTCATAATGTCTAGTTCTCTTTTTCGTCCTGCATTTATTGTGCCCCCCTCAGGAAATAACTGGCCCCCCAGTGGCCCCCCCAGTCAAATTGGTCTAGAACTGCCACTGTATAGGTTCCCATCAGACTATATTCAAGATCTGTTGAGGGAAGCATCACACCAAAATGCTCAAGTAAGAATTACACTTTTTACAACTCAGAATCGAATAAAACAATAAGAACATGTGTTCATCAGTGCCAGAGTATTTTTGTTGGGTAATCTATGGTAGGGCTAACCCATACAGTGGTGGGGCTCAAGTCAGTATTTGCAATGTAATTACATACATGCTATATCGCCCCCCCCTTGACAGTGAAACGCCACACTTGAGGTTTAGATTATTTCCCTGTCTCAATCAGAATGGACCTGTATGAAATAAAACGGCACATTGTCTTGAAGTAAATAAAAAGGGATCACTGTGAACGTGATGTATGATAGTACACGTTGAAGATCCAATGGGGATACTGAATGGCGGTTCCGATTGATCTCTTCAGTAATGCATGACGCATACCCAAAGTTTCGTTGATTGGCTGTAGGCTTATTCAAATGTACTGCTGTCAGCATGCCAATTGCACGCTCCCTCAAAACTTGACATCTGTGGCATTGTGCTGTGGGATAAAACTGAACGTTTCAGAGTGGCCTTTTATTGTGGCCAGCCTAAGGCACACCTGTGCAATAATCATGCTGTCTAATCAGCATCTTGATATGCCACACCTGTGAGATGGGATGGATTATCTTGGCAAAGGAGAAGTGCTCACTATCACAGATTTTTTCAGATTTTTGAACAATATTTGAGAGAAATGGTTATTTTGTGTAAATAGAAAATGTTTTAGAACTTTGAGTTCATCTCATGAAAAATGGGAGCAAAAACAAAAGTGTTGCATTTATATTTTTGTTCAGTGTATAGTTATCTTTGTCACATTTGATTGGGCATTGGTAAATAATTATGCACATTTACAGATACTTTACATGATATGAGTGATAACACGTTATAAGGGCTATTTTGCACAATAGGTGTGTCTTGAGATTTGTACTTCTCATTTGGTGTGCCTTGGGCACAACAAGTTTGGGAACCACTGACTTAGACTATTCCTTGCACCACTCTTCTAGCATAACCCTGAATGGTGTCAACCATATTGCATCAGTAACGTGCACTTCATTGTTGTTACAGCAGGATCAGTTTGTGTGTTGTGGATACGACCCGTATTTTTTCGTTAGCCGTGTTCTCAACATTTAGCATTTTGCTTAATATTCAATTTAATTAGCTTACTTTAACATCATTTTTCATGGTGGGTCTAAGCCATTTCTTGGTATGGCTGTAGCCTACCCCAGCCATACCCTGGCGCCGCCACTGGTGTTCATGCAGTGCTAAATGATATTCCAGTCCAAGCCAAAGTGCTTCTGCAAGTCATTTATTGTTGTAAATACTGTTACAAACATTCTGGCTCTGGTACAGGAAGGTAGCTCCATTAGCTAGAACATCACAGAAAAAAGCTAGCAAATAAATAAAACATTGCTGCTGCTTTACAGAAATTGTATTTTCCTTATATGTATATATTTTTTTAATCTTCCGACACATTGAGAGTTAATGTTTCAGTTACATTCAAAATGAGTGCACTTAAAAATACTTGTTAGCCAACCCTACTGCCTGTGCTAGCTTCAAGTGCTTGTTTCCTCTGTTAGCTACATCGTGTCACGCTAGCCTGACAGTCCATGGAGGGAAAACATCACTCACACCTTACGTTATCTGGTGCTCTAGCTTTATGTCTTTTCACAAATTAGTTGTGTACATTCCCTTCACATTGCTCTCTAATGAAGCTTGCCTTTAGGCCAAACAAACAAAACCATTAGAAGTATATACCTTTAGATAGTTTTCTATATATTTACTTTATATGTGTATTTTATATATCCAGCTGGTTTTTGTTTGAACATGGAGTACATTGGTTTAAATCACACTACACACACACACTAGAAGTAAGAACAGTCCAGCGTAATCTCTGTAAATCCAGAAATGGCTGCCCTTGCCCCTATTCCTCTTCAGGGGCCGTTTTACCATCATAAAGAGTCCAGTAGAAGCAGTAAGGCCAAGATGAGCTTCATCAATGAGGTCATACATATGGAATAAGCAGTGGGTTTTAAAGTTTGAATATACAGTGGGGTACATGTGGTTGAGGCTTAAACTCAAGAGGGATGTAAACATCGTCGTCCAACAGTGGAAATAAAGCTGTTCAAAGCAAGACAGTCGGGCTGGTGTAGTCAGGTACATTCCCAGAGATGCAAAGGAGTAGGTTTTGAGTTAATAGCGCTTTAGGATGTGGAGGAAAAAAGTCTACACTGATAAGATCGAAAAGATTGAAAGTCCAAATTGACTGGCCTTTAAAAGGTTCTTGTTTCCGAGTTGTTTATCACTTAGTTTTAACCTCAATGACTAATCCGCAATCCTTAGTAAACCTTAGAGTCCATCATTAGTCCACCCCCCCCCCACCCCCCCTCGTCGTAACACCTCAATTTGGACCGGAGAGAGACAACATTAAGACCTTCTTGGTGTGCTACATTTTAAAGGACAGTCTTATTGCAGTCACGGGGATGTGTTCTGTTTAAAGGAACACTTGAAAAAGAGAGAATTTAAATGAATTCAGAAATTTGATTTGTATCTTATAAATCAATAAAAATGACATCTTACGCGTTATTTCCTTTTTGAATTGAGTTAGTTTTAAATGGAGCACCATGGCTCTGCAACATTGTAAGAGGCTGCAGTAACATGAACCATTTATTTCCCCTTTTTAAATAATTTTTAAAGCTTAGTCTTTTGACACTAAAAATGTGATTATAACACATGTGCAGAACCTGAGCCACATGAACATTCGTAGCCAATGACAATCATCGTGTTAAATAAATGGCATCGAAGACCGTGTGAAAAAATAAACGTTTTTTGAATCTGCTACTGTATATGTGAGTCGCAGTCTGAGAGTCACTTATATGTCAGGTTCATTGTCCTGTTGGTTCATTACCTCCTGGAACATGATGTAGAGAACCCTCTTCTGTCAGTAAAGCCGTTTTAAAGGCGCTTATATCAAATCCTTCTAATCACTGAAGAGTACAACATTTTACCCAGAAGACCGGCAGCAAAGACCTCCTCACTTTAGTCCCTTACCTTGTCTCGTGTGATATCAGCACCGTTACTACAAAAAATTACTTCAAATTGAAAAGCAGATAGTCAAGATCATCCACCGCGTTTTGAAGATAACATGCCGGTATGTCTCCACTTAACCTGTTACCTGTATGCCACGTTCCACAGCTGAACCTTGGTTCTTAAATTCTAGTCTTAGGAGGCGGACACTGATTTCCAGTGATTGAAAATGGAATGGGATAAAACACCAGTTGAGTCATTTAAGAGGCACCACTTACATTTGAAAAAAATGCTACTGGACAGTCTCATTTTGTGTATCAATACAACATAAAAGTATCAAATGATCAGAGAACATTTAAATCAGAAAAAGGTAAATAATCATATTTCAAGTTAACAAAATAAAGCATTGCACTTTGGATAAGCCGTGACCTGTCTGCGGTGCAGGAACAGAAAGTCTGTATTCCTTCTGGAACGTGAGAGAAACTACCGCGTGCCATAATACTACGCATCTCATTGCCGTTAACACTTCAGGGATCTGTGCTCTGCTGGGTTATAGGTATTCATAACTCTGATGTCTCCCCCTCCTTCCCCTTAAACATGTCTTCATTGTTGTCCTTCGTCACATGTAAAGGAAATAGACAGTTAAACTCATAATAGAAATAACACACATTGGGTAATCAAACAGTGCTACATATAGAAAGCTGTATGGGATGTCTTCACTGATATGATGCTGATACATGTCTCCCTGGCATTATTCATAATTATATTAATGGGAAGCGTATTAACAAAAACAATTCACTGTTTCTTATTTCCAATTGAATAAAGGCAGCCTTCTCTGTTGTTCTGTTGGAGGCCTTTCTCTCCCTCGAGTGAATCAGGCCTTTCCTGTCATTAGTCTTATATTTCATCATCATATTTAGTTAAGAAGCCTTAATATGTTCTTATTTGCTCCTCTTTTAATGTTCTGTCAATGCAGACTACACCCTGATAAATGTGTTGCACATGTATATATTTGCAGTATTACAAACTGGGTATTTGCAGGATCTCGTGGGAAGTGAAATCTACAAAGCACAGACACACAGAGGGAGATCTTTGGGATTGAAACGTTCAGCTGCCGTCACTTGTCACGTGGCTAAAAACCGGTGGCTTAAAGGGAATAAAGCCACAACATGTAGACTTTTAATGTGAAAGCTGCAGCCAAGTTTCATAAGCAGTCGTTAACAAAAGAAACAAAAGCAAGTCGAAGCCACTGGAATGATTTACTGAATAAGACTGTTGTTGGCAAGAGAAAGCGAAAGTCGATGACATGATGCCACGACTGTTGTTGAGCTGCGGGATAATAATTAGGGGCCAGCCTTTGTTTGTTGGTGCCACACTCGCCTCTAGCTAGACCATTTGAAGTGGCGTGTATGCACTGCGAGCAGCGTCCTGTGCACAGAGATCAGCCAGCCCTGTGCACTGTTAAGGAAACAGACGATACACATGTACAGCCTGAGTGCCCTGGGCATCCACATACAATGGCATGACGTGGTCCCGAGCACACTCCATCACCTACCTATTACTACATTATCAAACCAGCAATGAATACATCAAATTTCTATAGATGCCAAATTATAAAGGCTTGATTTCCTGGTGCTGTTTGCGTTCAAAAGAGAGGTGCGGGAATGAGCTAAAACACCCAAAGATGAGTTTATTAATTTATTTGACCATTTCCGGTCCTGTCTCTTTGTAAATGCTTTGATTAGAAGCCTGGGTTAACACAAGCTTACAAGATGTTCACATTTTGTTCTAAGACATAAAACACATATAGTAAAAAACCCACTGGTGAATGTCCAGAGTCGAAATAAGACTGCTTAACATCGTTAGCCGAACATTAGCCACCTTGCTTAATGTTTGGCTCAGTCATGTGACCCTGATGTAGTCCGTTCATAGCATGATGTTAGTGTTTTACTTCTGGGGTTTGCATTTTGGCTTCAAAGATAAGAAACGTGGTGTTCAGATACAGAAGGGGAAAGTATCATGAACATGTGTTTACCAACGCACATTTTAATCCAAAATCCCATTGTTTTTCTCTAACTTGAGAGTCGGCCAACACGCTCTATAGAATACAGAGTCTTTCTTTGTAAGGTTTTAGGGGAGCGAAGCGATAGAACTTCAGAATATATGGTTATTCCGAATCGTTCCCTCCCTGTCTTGTGCCAACACCTTGACACAGGGACATGGTGGTGCCGGTGTGATGTTACGCCCCCATGTGTGGATAGCATTACTTTAGTTGGTGTTGTCATGACAACACCAACCTGACGGAGCTACAGCTTGTGCTCTGTACAGAGGGTACAAATGATCAGCCAACACTGACCGTGTCTGTTGGAAATGTGCAGCGTCAACTCTTCCAGAGCAGCGGACAGATGGAATGTGCCACGGGGAAGTGTGTGCTCGTCTGTCAGCATGGTTCACACTGAGTTACAGCAGCATGCTCCAGCTTGGTCCCATGACATGTAGCTAAACATGAACACTGAAGATACAAACACATCATTTGGTGGAGGAACTACGTATATAAAGACACAGGCAGTGGTCTGCCGATGAAATAGCAGCATGGCAGAAAGGACAGTCAGGGTTAGACGTGCAGATTGCTCATTAAATATAAGGTGTATACTGTAGTGTGTGAGAAGTTCTACTCTTTCTGATTAAACAATGACCATACAGTTCAAAGTTGCCTCAACTGAACATTAGAGATGCACTGAGGAACTGCTCCCAAGTGTGAAAGTTTGAAATGTGTTGAGGATTGCGGGGCACTACGAGGCGCAGAAATAGCAACAGGTGTAAACATCTATCACCCTTTGTACATTTAGCCAAAGTAAGAAAACAAATCCCTTAGTGACGACAGATACTCCGGGTTTCCATGTTGTCACTTGAAGATGAGGCAGAGCAACAGAACAACCCCACTAACAACCCACTACAGTCCACCAGCTGGGACCAGAAGGGTGCAGGGTGAGCGCCGGAAGGGGTTAGAGGTGTGTGAGGTCAGGGTCTTCTTAGATGTAAACAGGCTGCTCCTGGGCGGTCAGCAGGCGGTACATGGCAGCAGGCATTGTCTTCATGTGGATCTGAGACAGGCAAAAACAGAGCAAAGCACTTCATTGATGCACTTATTGAACGCCTTTGAATGTCAAGTGCCGAAGAGTAGCAGCACTATTTCAGAGGCCTTATTCCTGTAGTGTGTTATATAGGTCGCTGTGCAATGGTCTGCAAAGGCTAACATCCCCCGTGTTCCCTCCAACTCCTCCATCGGACTCACAATGAAACACTTCTATTGGCTAGCGCTCCAACACATTGTACGTGATAGGCTAAAGGGCAGGACATGCAGTTGACTAATCACAACAGAGCTGACCAGCTAACCAATCAGATCAGACTGGGCTCTGGTTTCAGACAGAGGGTGAAAAGAGGTGCTGCAGCACAGGCAGGATGAGAGCTTTTTGACCATGGAGACATGTCCCAGTAGAGACACTACACACTGATATGACCTGAAGGTGAGAAGAATATGGCCCCTTTAAATACAACGTATGAACTCTACACGGGGAGGTCAGGCTGGTGGTTTAAAGCTTGCAATAAGTGTTGTGCTGCAGCACTGGGTGCGCTGGCATTCTCCTTTGGGTGTCATGTAGCTGCTGCTGCTGCTGGTTATAGCCGAGCACACAGCGAGACAGCCCGTCCGGAGACATCCGATGCTTCTGCTCAGCAACCCAGCTCGGTCACCCCCTGCTAATAGCTCTCATAATCGTATGGCCGAGCCCAAGTCATGTGATACTTTTAACCCTTAGTTCTTTCAAGTGTTAGGTGGCAGAAGCGTTTTGGTTACCAGTGGTGTAAATGTACTCAAGTCATGAACTTAATCACTATTTTGACACTTTTACTCTACTTGATTATTTCTATTTTCTCATATTTGATACTTCCAGGCCACTACAATTAAGAAGAAAATACCATACTTTTTGTTTTTACACAACTCCATATTTTTTAATGACTTTAGTTCCTTTGCAGATTTGGATTAATGATATGAAACATAATCAACACACACATAAGACTTTAAGCTACCCTGCAGTATACAGTCATTTACCAAGCTCCCGCTCCCCAGCTGCAACAAACACAATAATTCATCAGTAAATATAAACCAAAAACATGATATATCTTTCTGACCTCTGCATAGAGAGTATGTTTACGTTGGTAAGTCATGTTTAATGCTAATGGTTTTGTACTATTACTTGAGTAACATTTTGAATGCAGGTTACTTACTTGTAACAGAGTATTTCGGTATTCCTATACTGTAGTATTGCTACTTTGACATATAAGTACAACAACTGAGTACATCCTCCACCTCTGTGTGTAACTATGTTCTTGAATAAGTCTGGCAGAGGATCTATAGCTCAGTGTTGGTGATGTCAGAATGCAGAGGGACGTCTCACCTCTCCCACAGCGTTGGACAGGATGTGGACGATCTTCTCATGGGGCGTGGCCACCACGCTCTGGCTGTTGATCTCGATGATGCGGTGTCCCACTCTGACCCCGCCCCTCTCAGCGATGCCCCCACGCATAAGGCTGCAGATCTGTTTATCGACAGATGAGTTCATTTTGATCACAAATAAAAAAGTGATCTAACAGAATACAGACACAGTTCAGGATCACCCACAATGCCGTTCTGGACGCTGAACCCCAGCTGGTAGCGCAGGTCTGGCCGTCTGATGAGCACAGTGGTCACTGGGGGACACCTGACGATGTTCAGCTTGATGCCACACTGGTTCTTCAGACCCTACATAAAGAAATGCACATGGGATCAGCGAAACATCGCAGGGTTCACATCACTGCACACACAGATCAGATCGCAGCAGCAGAACAGAGAGACAGCAGCTGCAGTTCACAGGACGGAACCACATATATGTCCACAGACCTCACGTTAAAGGGCCAGACTCAGCACTCTCAGCACTTGTGTTTGGCAGGGGGATATTATGAGTCAAAATTGTCTATTCATATTTCAAAGGAAATTAGTCGATGATAGCTTTGCAGTGCCCCATCTCATAAAAATGTTTCTCTATTTATATATACAGTATATACAGTGGCGTTTCTATATGTACAAAAGTGGTGGGGCACACAAAACTCAGATGTCTAAATATAAGCTTCTGCAGTGAGGTTCATGGCTGCTGAGGCTCCTGACTCTTCAGGTTTACAAATATTATATTTTGACCTAAATCAAAATATAATATTATTTTCAAAAGCTTTTTTGTCTGATGCTTCAATTAATTTTAAACAGACCGTTCAACAGAAGGATACCCAAAACATGTAATTTTATCATTTAAATATTGAATTGTTCTCTCTTAGTAAGATCCCATTTTCAATAACATTGCGGTCTTACCTTGACTTGAAGATGAAGTCCATTTGCCTATCCTTCTGGACAAACATCTCTATTACTTTTTTGTAAAAGTCCTCCTTATCTTCTTGTAGTTTCAAAAGTCTATCATAAATCTAATCTAATCAATAGATTTATGATTCGAAAATGATAAAAGTAGGGTAGACATGTGGATATTATCCGGCTGAACAAAACGTGCATTTATCTAACAGCTCGTTTCCCACAGATCTTATTTTGAGCTATTTTCTAAAATCCTATGGAGAAATCTCGTTGCTTTTAGGTCGAGGGAAGCCATGCGCAGCTTACTTCCTGGTTTTAGGACGCCTCACTGCAGCTCTCTCGTCTCCTCTTCACACACCACACTTTTCGCGGCACACGTACTTACAGCCAATCAGCTCTGAATTATGTGAGATGACGTATGGTGGGGATGGCAGCACTTTGCCCCTATGGTCATTATTTTTTTGCCACACACATTAAATAGGACAATACTTGCACCTGCATGCGCAGTGTAGTTTTTACAGTCACCATTGCTTTAACAGGGAGAGGGAGGGGCAGGATCGGGTTTTGTCCCACATGGCTCTAAACAGCTCAATAGGCACACACTGACAGTGTGTGCCTATTGAGCTGTGTGACACTGTAGACACTAATTAGAAGAACACAGATTAAACAGCAATGTACAGACGAATCAGATGATTAAACATGATCTTAACATATATTTTTATATTTATTTTTTTTTGTGCATTTTTTGGTAATCATTATTTGTAATACTTTCTGCTGACACTAGGTGGGGCTGTGCCCCACTGCCCCTAATGACCAGCCGCCACTGAGTATATATATATTTGTGATGGCATGTCGTTTAATGTATTTCTACTTTTTTGATTAAATAAAGCCAAAACTGCATCCAACTAAACCTAATGAGCTTCGGTAATAAGTAGTGTATTAATTAAAGGTCCCTATGTCATGCTTTTCTGTTATTACCCATCCCCTTGTGTGTTATGAAGGTCTGCATGTAAACAGTCTGCAGAGTCACAAAACCCTCAAAGTGCACCCTGTAGCGAGTAAAACTCTAACACAGAGAAGACCTGACTGTGCTGCCCCAGAACGCCTCGCTGGACATTTCTCTTTTTCCATTGTTTGCTTCCTGGGTTCTGTGACGTGTGAACACCCAAATCAACAACAAATGACTGGATTGGCCCAAATGGACCAATCCGGAGCACCTCACACACCCGGATCCCTTGGCTAACGAACAGGGAGTCCCCATTGATTTGCATAGAGCTCCCTGAACGCTGGTAACAGAGGAGTTGGGGTGGCGGAGAAATCTTCTCCGCAGACCCGTTCTCACAGCGCTATAAACCTTTTTCTTACTCAATATCAAGCCACACTTATTGTTTTTACTTCGGCTGTGAGTGTTTGTGTGTGCTCAGGATGAGTTTCGCTTGTTCTCGCTGTATCGCCGACCCGGAACCCTGTCCGCTCCTCGCAGCAGCCGAGCCTAGCAACGTCCCGACCAATCAGAGCACACTGGGCTCACAGCAGGAGCTCCAACAAGCCATTTAGGACAGAGAGTGAATACACATACTTTACAGAGATGCTGTGTGTGAAACCAATGTGAGTTTGGAAAATTGCACACTTTAAATCTATTCTAGTGGACCTCAACAATGGAATTATGATCAGTAGAAATGACCTTTAAGTTAAATTGTGTTTTGTGGAAACACAACCAGGCTGGAGGGAGAGTGCAGGTGTAGAAGGGCCATAAGTACCTTGATGATGCTCTGGCAGGTGGACAGTGGCAGTCCCACCAGACTGGTCCCATTGAGGGACATGATCTGGTCTCCTATGTTCAGTTTGCCAGACCTCTCAGCCGGCCCAGCATGCATCATGTTGGCGATGATGACGGTGGGCAGGATGGAGCCCCACCCACTCTCCACAATGACCACACCCAGAATCTCCCCCTTTGATTTCTCTACGAACACCTGAGGAAACAAAACCGCAAAACCATTTGAAGTTAGAGTGAAATAAATGATGACTATTCACCGCAAAACATTTGCCCACATCATAATGCAGCAATATCAAATAGTTTAGTGTAAGAGGTTACTTTATTCAGGATTAGGGAGTAATACATTATATTATGTAATCAGATTACAAAAAAGGGACATGGTTAGGGTTAGGGTAATTGATAGAGGTAAATGGTGTTGTGGTGCCTGTGTTCGGCCTGTGTTCGTCGTCCATAACATACGCCTGCCCATACCATAACCCCACCACCACCATGGGCCACTTGATTCACAACATTACCCTAACCCTAACCCTAACCCTAACCCCACCCCTCACACCAGATACTGACTGGTTTTCAGACCCCCCCAGACCCCCCAATAAAGCAAAACTGCACGTTTCAGAGTGGCCTTTTATTGTGACCAGCCTAAGGCACACCTGTGCAATAATCATGCTGTCTAATCAGCATCTTGATATGCCACACCTGTGAGGTGGGGTGGATTATCTCGGGCAAAGGAGAAGTGCTCACTATCACAGATTTTTTCAGATTTGTGAACAATATTTGAGAGAAATGGTTATCTTGTGTCTATAGAAAATGTTTTAGATCTTTGAGTTCATCTCATGAAAAATGGGAGCAAAAACAGTGTTCATTTATATGCTTGTTCAGTGTATAAAAACAGTACCCAAGGCGCTCATTTTGCAGCTCATGGTTTCAAAACAGAGATTGGCTGGAATATTCATGTATAAAAGATGCCTTCTTCTGCAATGCATGTAGACATGTCGGTTCAAGTACGTCAGATGCCTTCACCACAACTGGCTACAACAACTGGCGCCATGCTCTGAGGCTACGTGATGAGGGACTGGGAAGGCATGAATCAAGCAAAGAGCACATACTGTAGATCCATAGATCTCTTCATGTTGCTCTCAAAGTGCACCAGATTGATGCTTTTAACTTCAATATTTAAAAAGAAATCTTCCACCTGGAGGAGGTGAGGACCCTCCTAGAGGAGGTGAGGACCCCCCGAGAGGGTATTAGGTCCACTCCCCACTTATAAAAATAGCACCCTCTCTAATCTCAGATGCACCCTGAGTCATTTTGTTCTGGAACCTGGCCTGTAACCGACGGACCTGTGAAGCTTAAAGGCCCTGACACACCAAGCAGTCACCAGAGAACTCGCCGATGCCGACGCCGGCTGTTGCGTCGGCGTGTTCTCCTGCGTCTTGGCCATGTGTCGCACTGGAACACACCATAAAGACTTCAGCCGAGCACGTACGAACTGCGCATGCGTGAGCGGCAATAACTCTCCTTACCAGCAGGTGGCGGCAGTGTGTATTAGTCATTCAAAAGAGGCAACAACCGGAAGACAGAGAAGAAGAACAGACTACGTGATATAAACAAACAACAAATAGCGTGTGCGTTCCATTTTCACTCTCGTCCATCGAAAACATGTTTCGTGCGGTACTGGAGCTATCAGCAATTGGAGTGTTGCCAATGACAGCTCTGCATGCATCCTCTGGATATTATTTTAGAAACTGCTTTCATCGTGTCGCGATGTTTACAGTGAGAACAGCTGTGAGGTCCGTGCAGAAAGCAGAGCAGTGTGTATAATATATATCACTCAGTATAACAGGCCTACTCTCTTTATGTGCTTTAGTTTAGTAGATATCTACTGTACAAACAAAGAGTCCAGATTTTTCTAAGACCATTTAGTGCTTCACGTAATAGAATACACAACGGCTGTAGCCTGATTATGCTTTAGGAGCTGTAGGTGTGTGTGGTACAGTGTGTAGGTGTGTGTGGTACAGTGTGTAGGTGTGTGTTGTACAGTGCGTCGATGCAGCGGACAGACGGGTCTCAGTTGGTTTGGTGTCCTATGCTTACTTTTAATACTTGTAAATACAACTTTTGGCCCGTAATTTCAATTCCCCATTTCAGCGACCAGAGAGAGGGGGGGCGGATATATCCAGTCTCTGATTGTGTTACGTTATTATGAGAGTGCTCTCATACTTGTTTGATTCTGAAATTGAAATTGCACGGCCATGAAAGGCCATGAAAGGCCAAATAAGGCGTGTCACGGCCAACGGTGCGGGACACACCAAATTGAGTTTGGGCGACAGAACACGCGTTGTCGTCCGACTAACGAAAACGGCCAATTTCGGACTGGTGTGTCAGGGCCTTAAAACACACAGCTGCCAACTTACTCAGGGTGTTATGGAAGAGTTTGAAATCAGATCTTGTGTAGAAATACTCTGTTACAGTAAAAGTCCTGCATTCAAAATGTTACGTTAGTAAAATTAGAAAAGTATTAACATCAAAATATAGTTAAAGTGCCAAAAGTAAAAGTAGTCGTTGTGCAGATTTCAGCTGGTGAAGGTGCAGCTAGTCTGAAGTACTTTGTAGACTGCAGGGTAGCTGGTGAAGGTGCAGCTAGTCTGAAGTACTTTGTAGACTGCAGGGTAGCTGGTGAAGGTGCAGCTAGTCTGAAGTACTTTGTAGACTGCAGGGTAGCTGGTGGATTTACTCCAGGTGGAACTAAAGTCTGATTCAACACTTGATTAGATTTCACATCATTCATCCACATCTGTGAAGTAACTGAAGGGTATTAAATACATGTAGTGGACTAAAAGTAAACAATTTACCTCTGAACTGTAGTGGAGTAGAAGTACAAAGTAGCATCAAAGTCCAAAGTACAAATATCTCAAAATGGTACCTTACTTAGTAACTTCCCACATCTGAAATCAGATATGACTTCAAGTCGTGTGATCATTTCTTAGGATTTGATCCTTCAACTTGGCCTCAGGAAATGCAAGGACTGTTTTGGCAACAACTTTTGGAGAAAGGAAATTGGAGGCTTAAAAATAGATATGGAGGTCTTCATCATCTTCATATTCTAGCATGCAATAAGTGTAAATAGAGGACAGTGAAGGAGACACTGAGGAGGACCACGCTTCGTGTGGGGTGAGTACCAAACGCTGTCTCCTGGTACTCATCTGAGTAACCCCTGGTTATAGACCGATCTGCGCGCTATGAGTCAGTGGCGTTTGGTAAAGCAAGTGATGTAAGACTGATGAGGCAGCAGGTCAAGTGTCTGCTTGATACACAGCCCGACTCACGTCTTTGCAGTTCTCAGACTTAGAGAAGTGGATGAGGTCATCATTGTACATGTCCTGAGTGTTGAGCAGATCGCTGAACTCCTTCTGGCTCAGGTCCTCCGGGTTAATACCATTTGCCCGTAAGAATTCCTGGTAAGCCACACTGAAGGCCTGTCCAATGGACTGGGCGATCAGCTGGGCCTAGAGGGGAAGAGGATTGTGGGTGAGACGGTGTTACATCATGTATACAATCTGTTATGGTCAACTCAATGTATACAAGCAAATACATGAGAGCACTCTGCTGCTGGACTCACATCCTCGGACTCAAACACATGGCATATCATCTTGTACTGCCGCTTGCTCTCTTGCCCTGGATCTGAGGCCTCCACGTTCTCCTGGGAGTCGGGTCGAGGCATCCTGCGCCGGGCCATCAGAACCACGATGTTACCAATGTCAGCAATGTAGGAGATGGTCCTCAAAGGGTGGTCCATCATGGTCTCCTGGAAGTCAGAGAGCCAGAACAGTCTCAGTGAAACCACTCAAGGACATGGCTATACAAATGTATAGAGGTCCATATTGATGGTTGTTTCGAGTGTTTAAGTGATTAAGTGTTTTTGTATGCTAACCCGGAAGCTAGCGTCACAAGAGCTCCCTTGCCAGAAGCAATGGGTTTCATTGGGTTTCGAAAGATCTCATGTTTACTATACGTACACGTTTTGTTCAGCATTATAATCTTCACATTTGAACACCACTGATCTCTAATAGACGTTGTTTCCTCTATGCTTCAAACAGCTTCATATCTTACAGTTCTTTCGCTCGTCTTTCTTCTGTTTTTCAGTGTTTTCTAATCTAGAAAGCACTGAAAAACCTTTGAGCTTAACGTTTGATTTTGAACGTTAAGCTAAAAGAGAACTTCATCACAGTTCTCTGGTTGAGCATAACCACTGCAATACTTAACGCGGCTAATGTTCAGCATGAAGATGTCCAGTTGTCTCATTCGGCCACATGTTAGCAGCCCCGTATTAAGACAGGTACATGCTTCACACATTCACCAGTGGTAGAGCTTTAGGTTGTTAGGACTCGTTCCTGCACCACTCCAATATTGTACTCAATCTTGACTCAATTGTTAAGACTTTTTAAAAACTTTTTAAGCAGACATAAATTGCTGTTTCACGGCCTATAATTATTAACCAAGTGAATGATCTTATTGACATTTCAAATGAAATGTCTCTCACACCTTTCCAGTTAAACAAATTCCTATGATATAATAACTGTATTAATGTATATGACCTGGACATGAATAAGAAGCATTAATGGTTAATCAAATAATAAATTAGCCATCAATTTAAGATCGATATGATTGGCTAGACTCTGATCAAATCAGATACGAAAACATTTAAACATCAGTAATATTCCTGCCGATGGAAGGCTATAAAAACCTGAGAGTACCTGAGAGTCAGCGTTGAGCACTTTGATTCTCTGGGTAGAAATAAAGAGATCCACCTCCGTCATGGGCTGAGGCTCTCCCTCAGGGGCCTACACACACACACACACACACACACACACACACACACACACACACACACACACACACACACACACACACACACACACACACACACACACACACACACACACACACACACACACACACACACACACACACACACACACGCACGCACACACGCACACAGAACATATAGACAGACACGTTCGTGAGCAGATGTTCCTGAATGAACAGACATCTAAAGTTAGAGGTCAGTAACGTGTTATTCCATCCAGAGCATGCAATGACAAAACTGAAATGTTGGCTTTATTTAAATGTATTATGTCAACACATTTCACATAACTGTATTAGGATAGTTGAAAGCAACAATTTTAAGTTGAACCTAATTATTTATATTTCAACTTAATATTATTGATTTCCATTAACCTAATACAGTTATGTGAAACCTGTTGACATAAAACATTTAATTAAAGTCAACGTTTCAGATTATTACTTTTGTTGGCAACAGAAGCAAGAGTATAGAATCAATCAATGTAAAGACTTCACCCTGGAGAAAATAATTGAATAACAAAGTACTCTATTAAGACAGTACACCATTAAGACAGTAATCTATCAGTGTGTTAAAAATAAGTAAAAGTACATGTTTTAGTGTTGAGCAAGACATGCTTGAAATAAAGGGCACTTGTGATTTACAACAGATCATTTCATATAAAACTAATACAGCATGCCGTGTGACTGTTTTACAAACATTCCAACATGACCACTACTTTTACCCAAAGTCACATGGCAGGTTCATGTGCCCCGAGTGCATTAGAGCATGGTCCTTTAACATGATAATACACGGTGAACTGAAAGGTTCAAATTCAGACTGTTAACCATGGCTGGAGATATTCTGTCCAGAATATCTTAACACATTTGGGACGAATTGCTGTGAAATCTGCCAGACATTCATGGTCCCCAGTGGACGAATCCTATTGACCATGATTGTTTACCTAGCACCATCACCATCACCATCATCACCATCATCATCATCACCATCACCATCATCATCACCATCACCACCATCATCATCATCATCATCATCATCATCATCATCATCATCATCATCATCATCATCATCATCATCATCATCATCATCATCATCATCATCATCATCATCATCATCATCATCATCATCATCATCATCATCATCATCATCATCAGGTCAAACTCACAATGTCTCTTGGGCTGCTTCTCTTCTCATGACCAGGGTTGACATTAACCTTTAAAAAATCAGTATGCTATCCTTGTCATTATGAGGATGCTGGACACTGAGCTTAAGGCCACCAGCATAGCTTTCTTACGTTTCAGGCCTCAGAGACAAGCTAATGAGATTACTTGGCATGTTGACTCTGGGTGGGTTAGCAAACCATAGGTAATAGGTTATTATTTACGGTCATACATAGCAGCATTACAATTACAGAATCAGCAGGAGAGATAGAAAGCACACTTAAAGGTGGGGTAAGTAAGTTTGAGAAACCGGCTCGAGATCGCAAGAATTTGAAAATACACAACCGGAGAAAATCTGCCACTTCCTCACAGAGCCCCTCCCCCAACACACGCAAACGCGCACATGACCAATGAGGGCACGAGATAAGTTTGTGCCCCGATGGAAGGCTGACAGGCATAGGCCATTGGTTGTACTTTTTACAGTCCTACGGCTTCTACAGATGACATTTTTTTATGGATATTTTGTCAAAGCACTTAAGATATTCATTGCTATCGGGATGTTAAGAGCATTTCATGGAATATAACAAAAAGTGTATCTCGAGTCGAGCCGGTTTCTGAAACGTACCTACCCCACCTTTAACACAACCACAAAGCCAGCACAGTCAGTGTGAGCAAGATTACAGCTGTTTCCTGCATCCAGCACACTTTGAGGGCAGAGCTAGGGTTCCAAATCATGCGTGAACTGGAAGGGAAGACAACATATGGAAGGGACTGGAGATTGAAGGACGGGACAAAGCAGAGGCTGGAGCCAGAAAAAGGCCAACAATCCATGAGAGTGACAGACACACAGAGACAGAGAGCCAACCAGAGGGGAAAGAGAGGTACTGCACCTTCTTCTTGTTCTGGGCTAGTTTCTGGGCCGTCTGCCAGGCATGGAACAAAGCAGAGAGGAGAGGGAAGGGTTAGAGCGAGCAGGAGGCCTGAGAGGATCACACAGAGGCAGGGACGGCATATGTCACATTCTTTCAGCAGGTGTGTTGGTGGTTGCTTTGGAATCAGTCCCGCCAATCAACCCAGTCTCACGGCATTTCGTGTTCACTAACACGATTTTTAATCTATTGATTCGTGTTCACCATCACGATTTGCCCCTGTTTTTCGTGTTGCACAGCACGATTTTAAAAGCAATGTATTTCTACCGGTAACGTGTTTCGCGCCTGCAGGCTGCAGCACGTCATTTTCTCCGGTCGGGTCGTGGAAGACCGGAATCTGTGTGGTTCATAAAAACATGTTCTTACTCAATATCAAGCCACAGTTATTGCTTTTATTTTAAATCGTATAATTTCGGACTTTTGTTGCCGTCTGTGAGGAAAATAAATGGGGCTCAGAGCCTCAGAATACTGAAATCTGTATTTTTAAATATTTTTTTCCTTCTAATTTGTTATTCTTTTCAAAATAACACACTGTTATTTACTCACCAATAACACTCAATTATCCTTGCTTTTATTTATTGGTTTAATTCCATAATCTCGGGCTTTTTTGGCGTCCGTCAGGAACTGAATTTCAAAATAAAAATAACCGGAAACAGACATAGGCCTATAAGGGACATTTCGAACATCATTGCGATTGTCAACATTTCTGAGTTTAGGATGGCCGAAGACACTACACTACCCATAATCCCCAGCTATCGTTTAGGACTACAGTTCCCGTAAGGTTACGCACATGCTGGCTATTGTGTTTCGCAAAATGTTCTTTGGGACGTCTCTACTGAACGTTTTCGTTTTTCCCACAATTAGAAGTTGCCATTATTAAACACATTGCTGTTATCAAATGTAAAACATATAATTAATAAATGGGTGAAAATCACTTGTGTCCATAATGCGCAGCATTAATATATACCCACATGACAGCTCATTGCTACTTTGTAATTCTACTCCACTACAATTCAGAGGTAAACTTGGTATTTTTACATGAATGGAAACAAGTAATAAAGTATATTGATTACTCGTTATTCTCTACTAATAGTTCATTAAAGACTGTATATTATGGCGACTTTGCACATCCCTTTCATGATGTTCAAAGGTTTATTGACATATCATACACAACTACGGTGTAGTTATGCAATGAATGAAAAACTTGGGTCACAGGTTCCTCAACAGTGCATTACAAGACATCTATCAATATGTGTGTACCTCCACGATTAAACTGTCATATTCTGCACATTTCTTATTCTATCTACATACATAAGAGTATAATTAATGTGTATAATATCAGTTAAAATAAGTGCTTCAACATAGTTAACATTGCAGGAAAGCAATATATTAGACGTTAATTACTTTGTCAGGCTTAATATTTAATATTTAATGTTTAAATAAAGGTGAATCCGTTTTTCTGTTTTGCACCTCCTCCTATTAATATCTGTGTACATCCTGCACTAAACTGTTTTATTGTAGAGATCACTTATAGTATCTTCTTGATTTTTTATATTCTATATTTCTATATTTATACTTTCCCCCTATGAAAGTATGTACTCTTAATATTTTTTTCATCAAATATAACACATACAAACAATAATTCAATAACGTGCTTTAACCACTAGGAGGTGCACACAAGGTGCACACAGCCATAATAACTTTGTATTATTAGTGTGTATGTACAACATCTGAAGATGTATAGTTTTATGCATGCTTTCACATCATTTTACAGCATATTGCTATACTATTTCAGACTCAGTATTTACATTCTTACATTCAAAGAAAATCAGTAATATCTTTGAAAACTACAGTCCTTTTCTCTCAGCTGTGCACCTTTATGGTGTAAATATCTATGAATTAGATCAAATGTAAAAGTCAGCCGAATTAGTGTTGATACTGCAAGGAGACGTATTGTGTGAAGAGAAATTGAAGATGTTGTTTAATTGTTGATATATTTATGATCCATGTCAAGTATTCAGTTTCGGCGGCATGTCTTCAGTTTTTCCAAAGGTCTTCTCATCAGGGCTCTATAACTAAAGAACTACGGCAGATCTGTAGTATGTAATGCAGCCGAACCGTGTATTACAATGCCGTTATGTGAGCACTCGGAATTACGAATTATTTTATACTTTTAAAATGTTTTCTGGATTTTATATAATATAAACATCAAATCCCAGCATGCATTGCAGCTAACACATCCAATCAGCGAGCTTAAAACCATAGCTGAGGATCTTGGGTAAATGCCTACGTCTGTTTCCGGTTATTTTTATTTTGAAATTCAGTTCCTGACGGACGCCAAAAAAGCCCGAGATTATGGAATTAAACCAATAAATAAAAGCAAGGATAATTGAGTGTTATTGGTGAGTAAATAACAGTGTGTTATTTTGAAAAGAATAACAAATTAGAAGGAAAAAAAGATTTTAAAAATACAGATTTCAGTATCCTGAGGCTTTGAGCCCCATTTATTTTCCTCACAGACAGAAATTATACGATTTAAAATAAAAGCAATAACTGTGGCTTGATATTGAGTAAGAACATGTTTTTATGAACCACACAGCTTCCGGTCTTCCTCGACCCGACTGGAGAAAAAGACGTGCTGCAGCCTGCAGGCACGAAACACGTTACCAGTAGAAATACATTGCTTTTAAAATCGTGCTGTGCAACACGAAAAAAAGGGGCAAATCGTCATGGTGAACACGAATCAATAGATTAAAAATCGTGTTGGTGAACACGAAATGCCGTGAGACTGGGTTGCGCCAATGGCAGAACTGAGGGTGTGTGTAACCTCAAGGAGATGTATTATTAACCTTTTAATTCAGAAAGTAGATTATGTATTGTCAAATGTTCTGAAATTGAAAAGGCAGAAAACAGTAACACATTTTTGGACGAGATATTAAGCTTATATTGTAAATGGAAATGGTGGATTTGAATCAAACCCTCTTTATTTAACACCCACATAACACAGCTCACACAGTGACATGTTATCTCATGTTAACCCATCGTAGTGCGAGAGGCACGAGGCTTCCATTGTGCAGTGCCCAGGAGGTGGCTGGGACCTCTCCAGTCCACACTGCCTGCTTGGTCAGGGTTCTGTCTCTGCTCACACTGATACTGCATGCACTCATTACAGGAGGAGCCCGGCCTCTTGCTTAACCCTTTCTCCACCAGCAGGTGTCTCTGTTGTGTTGGCTGCAGAACAGACTGAGAGGTTTTGTTCAGCAGTACATGACCACACATTTCAGCTGTACATTCTCTAAGAGTGAAAAGCCGTACAAAGAGTATAATGATTGGTCCTTTGTTTTTCTTTAAATGCCTTGCCAAATTAAGATTAAGATTAAGATGGACTTTTATTAATCCCTCGTGGGGAAATTGTTTCTCTGCATTTGACCCATCCTAGTGTTAGGAGCAGTGTGCTGCCATGTTGAACGGCGCCCGGGGAGCAGTGTGGACAATAGTCATAGAACTCATATCCAGTGCTAAGCGGATGATACTCGGCTGTATGTGCTGTAAAGGCAGATAAACAAGGCACAACGTGTCCTGCACCTAAACTCATGTAAAACCTTCATGTTTATCATCGGTTCCTCTCCAAATAGACACCAGTTTAATCAAATACAACTCTAGACAATGATGTGATTTCTCAAAGTCTCATATCATCTAAGAACAGTCATTTCACTGCAGTTAAATGAGCATGGTTTTATGTAGCTATATGTAGCTAAAGGAAAGATGCCTCACTCCAGTGCAGTTGTTGGAGATACAGTCAGCTGTGGTATTACAGAGTGAAACATCTCTCCTCAGAAACTATCCTGGAGCACAAAGTCACGTTCCTGCTGGTGGTCCTCAGACTGAATAATCTATATACTTATGGCACAGACTACAAAACAAGTCATAGTTAGGTAATATCGTTTATTTAACTGTTACAACAACTACAATGCAACAGTTTGACTTTTCGCTACACATAAGAGACTTGACTGTGCCTGGCAAACATAAGGTAAAGACCAGTGTGGGCATAAACTACAGGAACGTGTGTGTGTGTGTGTGTGTGTGTGTGCGTGTGTGTGTGTGGTCTAGCATTACTATACTTGTGGGGACCTACATCTGTTTACATAGTCACGTGTGGGGACTAGCCTTCCTTATGGAGACAAATTGGAGGTCCCCATGAGGGGGATCATTAATTTTAGGGTGAAGACTTGGTTAGGTTTAAGATTAGGGTAAGGTTAAGGGTTAGGTTTAGGCATGTGTTGGTTATGGTTAAGGTTAGGATAAGTCTCCAGGAAATGCATGTAAGTCAATGTAATGTCCCCTGAAGTGATGTATACATGGTATGTGTGTGTGTGTGTGTGTGTGTGTGTGTGTGTGTGTGTGTGTGTGTTCACCTTGATGCGGCTGACCGCCTCCTGTGCCTGCATCATGCGGATGTTCTTGGACGGTGTCTTATCCGACAGCAGCTGGGTGGAGCCCAGGTAGTTGGCTGCGAAGATGATCCCATCGATCAGGTCCTCTGGGTCACATGGGCCTGGGACTGAAAAGGGGGGGGAATGGTTGAATCTCCTATGTTTCACCTCAAGAAGAAGGAGAAGCCTTTTCACAAACTCATACTTGATTCCTATTACTGTAGCAATCGTCAGAGTTCATCCATCACATTTGTTTATATAAAATGTAATCTTTTTAAACTGAATTGACATTGAGTCCTCTCCTTATCATCTACCAATACATCACTGTTTAAATATGTGTACTATCATATTTTACATGACGGATACAACCAGACCAGCAGCCCTTTTGATAGCCTCTATGTCCTCTAGCATTGTTGTAGGGGTGCAATTTCTTAATAGCGTGTGTGTGTGTGTGTGTGTGTGTGTGTGTGTGTCTACGTTTCCTCATCCCCCCATCCCCCCTTCCTCACCTGTCTCTCCCCTCGAAATCTCTATTGGCTCCTGAAGGCCCTAGCGTTAAGGAAATGCTAACACAGCGTTTCCAGCGGGCTTAGATCAGCAGTGCAGGCCAATAACTGTGTATCACCAGAGTACAAACTAAACAGTCACAGTGTAGGTGTGCCATGTCGTTGTTCCCATGACAACTAAAACCTCTGTGAACCCAGCGATTACCATCACTGTTGATGGTGTGCAGAGGTGGAAGAAGTACTCTGATCTTTAAGTAAAAGTACCAGAGTGTAGGATTTACTCTGTCACTAGTAAAGGTCCTGCAATCAAAATGTTACTCAAGTAAAAGTATAAAAATAATAATAATAGCAACAGCATAACATCCTAAAAGTAGTCGTTGTTTGGTCCATCTCAGAATAATATCTATGATATGTTTTATAATGATCGATCATGAAAGTGTTCTCAAAGCTGGTGAAGGTGCAGCTAGTCTGAAGTACTTTGTAGACTGCAGGGTAGCTGGTGGAGGTGCAGCAAGTCTGAAGTACTTTGTAGACTGCAGGGTAGCTGGTGAAGGTGCAGCTAGTCTGAAGTACTTTGTAGACTGCAGGGTAGCTGGTGAAGGTGCAGCTAGTCTGAAGTACTTTGTAGACTGCAGGGTAGCTGGTGGAGGTGCAGCTAGTCTGAAGTACTTTGTAGACTGCAGGGTAGCTGGTGGAGGAGCAGCTAGTCTGAAGTACTTTGTAGACTGCAGTGTAGCTGGTGGAGGAGCAGCTAGTCTGAAGTACTTTGTAGACTGCAGTGTAGCTGGTGGAGGAGCAGCTAGTCTGAAGTACTTTGTAGACTGCAGTGTAGCTGGTGGAGGAGCAGCTAGTCTGAAGTACTTTGTAGACTGCAGGGTAGCTGGTGGAGGTGCAGCTAGTCTGAAGTACTTTGTAGACTGCAGGGTAGCTGGTGAAGGTGCAGCTAGTCTGAAGTACTTTGTAGACTGCAGGGTAGCTGGTGAAGGTGCAGCTAGTCTGAAGTACTTTGTAGACTGCAGGGTAGCTGGTGAAGGTGCAGCTAGTCTGAAGTACTTTGTAGACTGCAGGGTAGCTGGTGGAGGTGCAGCTAGTCTGAAGTACTTTGTAGACTGCAGGGTAGCTGGTGAAGGTGCAGCTAGTCTGAAGTACTTTGTAGACTGCAGGGTAGCTGGTGAAGGTGCAGCTAGTCTGAAGTACTTTGTAGACTGCAGGGTAGCTGGTGGAGGTGCAGCTAGTCTGAAGTACTTTGTAGACTGCAGTGTAGCTGGTGGAGGAGCAGCTAGTCTGAAGTACTTTGTAGACTGCAGTGTAGCTGGTGGAGGAGCAGCTAGTCTGAAGTACTTTGTAGACTGCAGGGTAGCTGGTGGAGGTGCAGCTAGTCTGAAGTACTTTGTAGACTGCAGGGTAGCTGGTGAAGGTGCAGCTAGTCTGAAGTACTTTGTAGACTGCAGGGTAGCTGGTGGAGGTGCAGCTAGTCTGAAGTACTTTGTAGACTGCAGGGTAGCTGGTGAAGGTGCAGCTAGTCTGAAGTACTTTGTAGACTGCAGGGTAGCTGGTGAAGGTGCAGCTAGTCTGAAGTACTTTGTAGACTGCAGGGTAGCTGGTGAAGGTGCAGCTAGTCTGAAGTACTTTGTAGACTGCAGGGTAGCTGGTGAAGGTGCAGCTAGTCTGAAGTACTTTGTAGACTGCAGGGTAGCTGGTGAAGGTGCAGCTAGTCTGAAGTACTTTGTAGACTGCAGGGTAGCTGGTGGAGGTGCAGCTAGTCTGAAGTACTTTGTAGACTGCAGGGTAGCTGGTGAAGGTGCAGCTAGTCTGAAGTACTTTGTAGACTGCAGGGTAGCTGGTGAAGGTGCAGCTAGTCTGAAGTACTTTGTAGACTGCAGGGTAGCTGGTGAAGGTGCAGCTAGTCTGAAGTACTTTGTAGACTGCAGGGTAGCTGGTGAAGGTGCAGCTAGTCTGAAGTACTTTGTAGACTGCAGGGTAGCTGGTGAAGGTGCAGCTAGTCTGAAGTACTTTGTAGACTGCAGGGTAGCTGGTGGAGGTGCAGCTAGTCTGAAGTACTTTGTAGACTGCAGGGTAGCTGGTGAAGGTGCAGCTAGTCTGAAGTACTTTGTAGACTGCAGGGTAGCTGGTGGAGGTGCAGCTAGTCTGAAGTACTTTGTAGACTGCAGGGTAGCTGGTGAAGGTGCAGCTAGTCTGAAGTACTTTGTAGACTGCAGGGTAGCTGGTGAAGGTGCAGCTAGTCTGAAGTACTTTGTAGACTGCAGGGTAGCTGGTGAAGGTGCAGCTAGTCTGAAGTACTTTGTAGACTGCAGGGTAGCTGGTGAAGGTGCAGCTAGTCTGAAGTACTTTGTAGACTGCAGGGTAGCTGGTGAAGGTGCAGCTAGTCTGAAGTACTTTGTAGACTGCAGGGTAGCTGGTGGAGGTGCAGCTAGTCTGAAGTACTTTGTAGACTGCAGGGTAGCTGGTGGATTTACTCCAGGTGGAGCTAAAGTCTGATTCAACACTTGATTAGATTTCACATCATTCATCCACATCTGTGAAGTAACTAAAGGTATTAGATACATGTAGTGGAGGAAAGTACACCATGTACCTCTGAACTGTGGAGGATTAGATTTACAAAGTAGCATGAAATGTCCCTCAAAATGGTACTTATCAGTTACTTCACACCACTGATGGCATGTTAAATGGTCTGCAAGTCTTCCATATTTTACCGTGTTGATTGTTTTATTTTCTTCCATACTTTTTTGTTAATAGTACTGTACTTTGGTTACTTCAAAATCAGTTTACTCATGTTTGTTTTTGGCATGTCTCAATCACTGGAGGAACTGCAGCCATGTTGACCTCATGTGTGGCGTAGGTGTCCCAGCTCCATATCCTCAATAACCATAGTGACAAGCTGCAACATCACTGAGGTACATTACAATAACTAACTACAATAATAGAATTCCTCCAACTCTCACTCCACTGTTTGCAACAGAGATGAAGCACTCACCTTCCACATATGTGGGGAAAGATGCAAGGCTTCTCTTGGTCTATATTAAAGGGAGAGGAGAATGAATGAATCAAACATTAACACAACTTGATGTACAGAAGTGAGAATTAGACAATATGTAATAATGGGTTAACACCTCTTTACTGGAGGGAGAAGACTGGAAGCTGTCGTCCTGCAGCAGTCTGCTGGAGGACTCTGCTCCTGGAGGAGAGGGTGAGTCGGAGCCTGGAGACTGGGGGGGGGGCAAAAAGCACAATGCAACAGATAAAGGGGACATATCCTGCTTATGTTCAGGTGTATATCAGTATTTAGTTCCTCTGTGACATGTCTCCATGGTTTAATGTTCTAAAAGCTCTTTATTTTTCTGATTTGTAATATTGTGTATTGTATATTGATGACTCCAGTGGCATGTAAGTCAGCATAATAACTGTTTTGAATGTATGTGACAGATCATCAAACACATATAGTTGATCTTGTTACATTGTTTCAGGAGCTCTATCGCAGGAAGACAATTATTAGAATTTTTAGAATGAAAAAGTTATAATAACTGAAAAAGTATGAACTGTCCTGGTGTCATCAATGCTTGCTTCTGTCACTGAGGTGTATTAATCAAACATTATATCTTGTGTTGCTCACAACCCATTCAGGTTCCAAGATTTGAATATTGCCATAAGAATTGTAATTACTGTAAGGTACACAATGGATATGTTGAATAGAATCTACTTTAGGATTTATTTGAAATTAAGCTCTTTAGGTTTCAGTGTAAAAAATGGGCTCACGTGATTTAATAAAATACACAATCAAGAGAGGGCTTTCTTTCCTGCAGCATCAGTGTTCAATACAAAATAATTTTGTATGTATAGTAGGGGGAAATTATACTGTAAATATATATATATTCAGTTCAGTTATTTTTTGTAGAGAGGATGTTTGTCAACTGATTGGTTATTTTGGAGGCTCAAGTTTCTGGTGCTGTAACATTATGTTGTGCAATAGGCATTTCCTTAACACTAGAACCGCCGACGGGTACATTTTACCCGTAGCTGTTTTTTGATTGTATGTAGATTTTTCTTCGAAATATGAAAGTCTCCCAAATGTCTTTTTGGTGTCTATCTACGCCGGGCATCCTGAGTCGTGGCTGAACCTGTGTCCTGTATCCTCTATCCTGAGTCCTGTATTTGAGTCCTGGCTTCGAGTCGTGGCTGAACCTGTCACTGTGGTCCTGCCTGACTCTCATCATACTACTTCCCTGATGGCTCCCACAGGATTGTTGATATCCTCGTGGATTCATCTTCTTATTATACATGTACAGTATTTCCAAACATTTGGTCTACCTATGCTGAGAGTGCCCAGAGGTGTATATACATACCTCTATTTGTTTGTGGCTTGTAGTGTCTATGCCATAGACACTACAAGCCACAACAATAGCAAGAAGCACCTGACCAAGTTTGTTAATGCGTCAGTGCAGGAAATGGGACTAATTGATATTTGGAGGGAATTTCACCCTCTAGAACGGGATTATATACTGTACACTATTCAGAGTGTAAAATCGGGTGGCAGATGTTTCGGATCATAATATGATTAGCTTGTCAATACATCTGAATAGTAGACAAAAGAATACAGTGTGGAGGCTGAATGTGGGTGTTTTGAATAATAAGGCGACCGTGGAACAGTTAAGGGAAGAGATACACATATATATAGAGGACAATGATACCGTGGGATGCTTTGAAGGCTGTTCTCCGTGGAAAGCTGATCACCCTAACAGCATCACAACAAAAGGCCTGGCTAGTCACATACAAAATAGAACAATTGAGAGAAATGGAGACAAAACATAAGAGCACAGGGGAGCAATCGGCATTACAACAAATGAAGGAAACAAGGGGGGAGATGAATGAGATCCTCAGAGGAGAAATTGAAAAAAGGCAAGGTTTTTAAAGCAGTCTTATTACGAATCAGGCTCAACAGCAGCTAGACTCCTGGCCAGACGCCTGCGCAAACAGCAAGCCTCTAATACAATTCATAGAACAAGGGACCCCCAAACCAATCAACTACTGTATGAGCCAGATGAGATAGAAAGAACATTTGAAGAGTACTATAAGACACTCTACTCTAATCCACCCTGATGAAAGCACTATAAGAAACTTTCTTACCTCGCTTGATCTGCCATCTATAGGCGAGATACAGAATGACACCATTACGTCGCAATTTACAGTTGAAGAGCTGGAAGCTGCAATCAGCAGGCTCAAGACCAGCAAATCACCGGGCAGCGATGGGTTCCCATCAGAGTTCTATACAACTTTCACGAAGGAGCTAACACCGCTAACGTCTTGTTTTGATTGGACTATGAAAGAAGGCAGGGCTCCCCCATCTTGGAGGGAAGCAGTTATTTCCATGTTGCCTAAGGAAGGCAAAGATAAAGACCACTGTAAAAATTATAGTCCAATTTCTCTTTTAAATGTGGACTACAAGCTGCTTACCTCAATCATCTGTAAAAGATTTGTGACTTTTATGACAGATCTTATTCATGAAGATCAAACTGGATTCATTAGAGGGCGTCAAACACAAGACAATATCAGAAGGACTCTCCATATTATAGACAATGCACATAAAAAGGGCACGAGTATGGTTCTGGTTTGTCAGTTGGTCGTTTTTTATATGAAGTACTAAGGAGGTTTGGTTTAAATGAAAATGCAATTCGGTGTATTAAGACTATTTATCATGAACCTACGGCTAGGATCAAAGTAAATGGGAGTTTGTCCAATAGGATTCAGCTGGAGAGAGGCTCTAGACAGGGCTGCTGTCTCTCTCCTACTCAGAACATCAGAACTCTTTAGTTCTCATGAACTAAGTACAGATCGCGTTCACACCAGAAAACAGTAAGTCCCTGAGGGAGGATTAGGCAAATGAAGCCGCTGATGTCTCTTCTTCTTCTTCTTCTTCTTCTTCTTCTTCTTCTTCTTCTTCTTCTTCTTCTTCTTCTTCTTCTTCTTCTTCTTCTTCTTCTTCTTCTTCTTCTTCTTCTTCTTCTTCTTCTTCTTCTTCTTCTTCTTCTTCTTCTTCTTCTTCTTCTTCTTCTTCTTCTTCTTCTTCTTCTTCTTCTTCTGGTGGTTTACTGGCAGGCCGCAAACAACTTCACGGAGTATACTGCCACCCGAAGTCCCCGGCCAGATCATCCGACATCATGGACTCAATTTCCACTGCTACGCTGATGATACCCAACTGTATCTCAGCACCACTCCATCCTCCCAGCTCCCCCCTCAGTCTCTCATCAACTGCCTGCATGACATCAAGACATGGATGTCTTCCAACTATCTTAAGCTGAACAGCAATAAAGACAGAGCTCATGGTTGTGGCACCCAAGGCCCTGCTCCAGAAGGTTGGTGACTTCGTCCTTGAGGTCGACGGCTGCTCCATCTCCCCATCTCCTGAAGCCCGCAACCTGGGTGTCATCCTCGACTCCACCCTTTCCTTCCGTCAAATCTGTGTCCAAATCGGCCTTTTACAATTTAAAGAACATTGCCAGACTCCGACCGCCACTCTCGGAGTCGGTTGCCGAAACCCTAGTGCATGCGTTTGTCACCACCCGCTTGGACTAGTGCAATGGTGTCCTGTTCGGGGTTCCCAACAAAACCCCGGACAGGCTCCATTATGTCCAAAACTGTGCTGCTAGGGTACTCACGCACACAAAGCCGTGGCAGCACATCACTCCCACCCTCATCCACCTCCACTGGTTGCCGGTCAAGTCCCGCATATCTTACAAAGTCCTCCTCCTGACCTACAAGTCCCTCCATGCCCTTGCCCCCCAGTACCTATCGGACATCCTCCACCCACATGCCCCACCCCGGAACCTGCGGTCTTCAGACTCTGGCCTGCTCACCACCCCCCGCACCAAACTGCGAACCTTCGGAAACAGAGCCTTCAGTGTGGCAGCCCCCACCCTCTGGAACGCTCTCCCTGCGGAGATTCGCAACATCCCCACACTTGACGCCTTCAAAAGGGCCCTCAAGTCCCATCTGTTTGCCAAGGCTTTCGGCCCCAAATCGATCTGTTGTTTTCCTAAAGAAAAATAAAATCTGCTTACAGTTCTGTTTCATATGGGTGTTGAGAGATGTATCCATAGATGTCCTCATGTTGCTCTCAAAGTGCACCAGATTGATGCTTTTAACTTCAACATTTAAAAAAACATCTTCCAGGGAGAGCACCCGACCCCCTAGAGGAGGTTAGGTTCCCCCCCCCACACTTAAATCATGTCCACATGGATAGGAAACTAAATACATTTGCACACATCTTGTGTCCATATCTTTCTGTTGTGGTGGTCATGCCACACCGTGCACGTGAATACATGCGCAAGTCAGATATCTGGATTAAGAGGTTTTTCTTTGCACAGCATGAAAGAAAGGCCAAATGAATGGGCTGTGATTTTAGTATTTTTAAGCAGAGATCAATCATTTGTACGGCCCCCGGAGGATGTTGTAACAATTGAAATGGCCCTTGAGAGGAAAAAGGCTCCCCACCCCTGCTCTATGGAGATAGACATATGACAGTAATGTTAATTCCTCAGCTAATCTGAACTAAGCATGGAATACTGCTTTTAACCAGTATTCCTCCATATTGTGATTGTGTAATTCCCTCTCTTGGATATAAGCCAAGGACACTGTTCAGGAACGAGTTGCACCAAATGCTCTGTGTGTGATGACTACTTTCATTCTTGCAAGGATTATAAATACATGTATCCTGTTTTAAAACTCAAGCCGGTGACGAGTGAGATTTTTCTAACATAGTCAAACTATCAAAACAAAAGAGGCAAACCTCATATAAAAAAGAAACAACTTAGATCGTCTTTCTTTACTCTTTGGAGGATAATAACTTCACGATAACTTAACGGTTAAAAGCTGTGTCTCAACGGCGTCTTTCACACAGGTTACCCATATGTCTCTTCTAAGATGCTGTCACCGTGGGAAATGTAGTCTTTAGTGTCTGTCGACTACAGAGGTCATGTTTAGGTGTTTTTCACAAAACCAAAAGACTGGTGGTCCTAATAAGCAATTTCAAAGTTGAACATACATTTATTTAAGTCATGAAGTCCTACGGTAAGGACAGCAAATCAGCTGGATGAGTAATAAAGCAGCACTGTTGGTGTGGTGCCACTTTATATACTATTACATATTGGAACTGAACCAACTGTTTTGTATCGCCTATCAATCAATAATGGAAATGATGTTCAAATGAATTAAATAATAAGTTGGCCAGGTAAACAATGTCTCTATTTTAATAACAACAATTGTGTTACAGCAACCCTTAGTAACCCCATGGATATTATCTGAGAAAGGATTTCAATGATATATATTTGTATTTTGTTATATGTTTTAAATATGATAATTACTTAAACTCTTTCATGTATACATGTACAAGTAGGCAAGGATCCCTTTCCCTGAGCGAACTATGATCATTCCAAATGCACCTACAAAACTGAAATGATGGTTGTTTTTTATAAATATAAGTCTGAATGATCCTTTTTTATAAATTGTACACAAAAACATTTATTGCACAACCCTTACTTTTTACCTACTTCTCAGATTGAGACTCTGAACAATTACAACAGATAAAGTATGGTTGTAGAATACAAAACCTAAACAATATATACATTAGTTTTGTACACTTGATACTTAAATACTTAATTGTGTTTTTTTCTTCCGTTTTGTACTTTTGCTGGAGATACATTCTCAATGCAGAACCTTTTCTTTAATGACAGTGAGGTATTATTTCACCTCAGCTCAGAACATATAAACAATGACCAGTTGGAAACATTCCAAACGGACACCTCGTTCAGCTTCTGTAGAATACAGAAACACATCAGAACCCTCTGCAACCTGCTCTAGATAACCATCACCTTATCAAGCCAACGCACAATCCATCCCAAACTCTTCAAAACACACCTCGTCTCCAGCAGGGTGCTCAGCCTGCTCCTGCTGGGCCAGGTCCTCCTCAAGCTGTTCTACTTGATGTATCCAAAAGTTCTCCATAGCTCTCAGTAGATAGAAGGGTCCTGCTGCAGCTCAACAAGCGGCATCCAGGTGAACCAGAGAGCACTGTGCACTTGAACACAACACCACAGTGTGCAGCTGCTCAGGTGACACACAGGTATCAGGATTCACCTGTCTGTCTGTCTGTCTGTCTGTCTGTCTGTCTGTCTGTCTGTCTGTCTGTCTGTCTGTCTGTCTGTCTGTCTGTCAGGAATATTCCCTTTACCTGAAAGCATGTTATTAATAACAACACACATTTGATAAACGTTAATGTCATAAATGGTAAGTATCAGAAGCCTGTGAAATCAAGGAGCAGATGAGATGTGTGTGTGTGTGTGTGTGTGTGTGTGTGTGTGTGTGTGTGTGTGTGTGTGTGTGTGTGTGTGTGTGTGTGTCATGTCATTGTGTTATTGGATCCTGTCTGAATTATTGAACTGGTCATGCCGCGTTCTGTTCTCTCTCCCCTTACTGAATAAATCATCTGGAGGTTGGATTCAGCACCGTGACGGATCAGGAAGCCAAAGACACATACTGCTTATCAGGGGTGGTTCTAGAACATTTTACATGGGGGGGCAACGGGGGGCAAGAGGTCATGCCAGGGTGGCATGGGAGGGTGGACAGTATGTGATATTTTATACTGACTAACATATAGTATAAAACAGCAGAGATGACATACTCATGATACCCTAGAAATCTGTTTACTGTAAGTACAGTAAAAGTACTTAGGCAAGGCAAGTTTATTTATATAGCCCCTTTGAGCACCAGGCAATTCAAGGTGCTTTACAAAAATCAATCAATCAATCAATCAATCAATCAATCAAGATTAAATGTGGTCTCTTAAACATAAGATCTCTAGCATCTAAAGCAATATTGGTAAATGATTTAATATCAGATTATAATATTGATATATGCTGTCTCACTGAAACTTGGTTGAGACATGAAGAATATGTCAGCATAAATGAGGCCACTCCACCCGAGCCATGTCAACACTCATATTGCTCGAGGCACGGGCCGAGGAGGTGGAGTTGCAGCAATCTTTGACTCAAGTTTACTTATCAATACTAAACCAAAATTAAATTATACCTCTTTTGAAAGCCTTGTTTTTAGTCTTACGCATCCGACCTGGAAAACTTTGCAGCCAATCTTATTTGTTACAGTGTATCGTGCACCAGGTCCTTATTCAGAATTCTTATCAGAATTCTCTGAGTTTTTATCAACTTTGGTTCTTAAAACAGACAAAGTAATTATCGTAGGTGACTTTAATATTCATGTTGACGATGATAAAAATAGCCTTACTGTTGCATTTAACTCTATATTAGATTCTGTTGGTTTCTGTCAGAGTGTAAATAAACCAACCCACTGCTATAATCACACTCTCGACCTTGTTCTGACTTATGGTATTGAAATTGAGCAACTATTAGTCGAACCGCATAATCCTGCTTTATCCGACCATTTCTTAGTAACTTTTGAAGTACTATTACGAGACTACAAAGCATTAGTCAAAAGCTCTTGCAGCAGAAACCTATCTGTTAGTGCTATAGCCACATTTAAGGAAGAGATTCCACCAATACTTAACTTGATAGCATGTCTGCATGTAGGGGAGGAAACTTATACAAAATGTACACCACCCCAAATTGATCATGTTGTTGATAGTGCTATAGATGCGCTGCGAATAAAATTAGACTCTGTTGCTCCTTTGAAAAAGAAGAAAATAAAACAACAGAGATTAGCTCCATGGCATAATGCCGAAACCCGCAAAATAAAGCAAAAGTCTAGACAACTTGAAAGGATATGGCGTTCCACTAAACTTGAAGAATCTCGTTTAATCTGGCATATTACTCTCAATGAATATAAGAAAGCACTGCGTAAAGCGAGAGCAGCCTACTACTCTTCATTAATAGATGAGAATAAGAATAATGCAAGATTTCTTTTCAGCACTGTAGCCAGGCTGACAGAGAGCCACAGCTCCATTGAGCCTTCTATTCCCACAGCACTCAGTAGTAATGATTTTATGTGCTTTTTTAACGATAAAATTGTTCCTCTTAGAAACAAAATTAATGACCTCTTGCCTTTGACCAGTATAGTGTTATCAACAGTTCCCGGAATCGTAAGTTCTAATATTACACTAGATAGTAAACTAGAATGCTTTTCAGCCATTAACCTTGAACAATTACATTCAATGATTCTCTCTTCTAAACCATCAACGTGCATGTTAGACCCAATTCCAACTAAGCTGTTGAAGGAAGTTTTTCCATTAATTAGCACTTCTTTATTAAATATTATGAATATGTCTTTATTATCAGGCTATGTTCCACAATCATTCAAAGTAGCAGTGATAAAACCGCTTCTTAAAAAGCACAACCTCGATCCAGAGGTTTTAGTCAACTATAGACCTATTTCTAATCTTCCGTTCCTCTCAAAAATTCTTGAGAAAGCGGTCGCAAAACAGTTGTGATTACTTAAAAAACAATGATTTATTTGAAGATTTTCAGTCTGGCTTTAGAACACATCATAGCACAGAGACAGCTCTGGTTAAAGTCACAAATGACATTCTAATAGCCTCATACAAGGGACTTGTCTCTATTCTTGTTTTGCTCGATCTCAGTGCTGCATTTGATACTATCGACCATGATATCCTATTGCAAAGACTAGAGCACTTAGTTGGCATACAGGGAACTGCTTTAGGCTGGTTTAGGTCCTATCTATGTAAGGGTTTAGCCAGCATGCTGATGTTTTTGTTATTGTTCCTGTTCTCATTGTTGTTTCTCTCATTTCAGTCTCAGTTTTCCTGCCCTTGATTGAACTCCACCTGCTTCCCTTCCCTAATTAGCCTCACCTGTGCCCCATTATCATCTCTCCCTCTGTCTATTTAGTCTGCATCCACAGTCCCTTCAGTGCCAGTTCGTCTTTGTTATTCCTAGCGTTCCAGCAGTGTTTTGCTTAGTATCTGATTCCACGTGTACCTGACCCAGCTTCGTGTCCTGACCCGGTTCCTGCCTACTCCTCGTCTGTTTTGTTAGCCTTATTGACTGATCTCCCGTGTACCGAACCTTGGATATAAAGACCTTTTGCATCCTAATCCTCTGTCTCCGAGTCGTGCTATTGAGTCCTCCACTTGTGTTCATTCAGTCGTTACAGTACGAACTGGCCAGAACCATGGACTCAGCCGACTCTGATAATTTGCGGTCTGCTATTCGATCCCAGGGGGCTCGTCTTAACCGACAAGATGAACAACTTACCGCTGTCTGCCAGGGAGTAAGAGAATTGTCGGATCGGCAGGAGGGTTTCCTGTCATCCATCGGCAGCCAGGTTTGCCAGCTGGCAGATCAGATCCAGCAGCTGGTGGCACATCTCAATCCACAACGCTCTGCTACTCCGCTTCCAGCATCGGATCCGGCTACAGCTCCCGGTCCTGTTCCTGCCACCGTGCCGACACCGCTGCCTTCGGTTCCTCACCTCTCCAGACCAGAGCGTTTTTCCGGAGACTCGGATAACTGTCGTGCTTTCCTGGTCCAGTGTGGGTTGCACTTCGAGCTGCAAGCATCTTCCTTCCAGTCTGAACGGGCTAAGGTAGCCTACATCGTTTCCCACCTCACCGGCAGAGCGGAGGCGTGGGCTACGGCGGAGTGGGCTCGAGATTCCCCAGTCTGTAATTCCCTGAGAGGTTTTACAGAGACTTTAAGCAAAGTATTTGATCACACAACTCCAGGCAGGGAAGCAGCGAGAGCTCTAATGGATTTACACCAGAGAGGGAGGCGTGTCTCCGACTACGCCGTGGAGTTCCGCACTTTGTCTGCAGACAGCGGCTGGAATGATTCATCCCTCTTCGACGCTTTTCGCCATGGACTGTCTGGCCCCATCAAGGACCAGTTGGCTCCTCTAGAGCTTCCCTCTGACCTGGATAGTTTCATTGCTATGGCAATAAGAATTGACACTCGCCTCGTAGAGAGAGAAAGGGAGAAGTCGAGAGCTGTGTTTTCTCCGCCAGGCCAGAGAGGGCAGTCTCAGGCCAGTCCTTTTTTCCCCAAGCAGCGTTTCCAGACGACCGACTCTCCAGCGCCGCCTACTGCCCAGGAGGAACCCATGCAGTTGGGAAGAGCAAAGCTGACTCCTGAGGAGCGCCAGCGCCGCCTACGGGAGGGGAGGTGCATTTACTGCTCACAGAGGGGTCACTTTGTAGCCAGATGCCCAGTAAAAGACCAGGCTCATCAGTAAGTAGGAGGGTCCTGGTGAGTCGAACTGTTTCTTTTTGTCCCTCTCGTACTCTCACCTCTGCTCAGCTAATTACTCCTACTCAGACTTTGTCGCATGCTGCTCTAATTGACTCCGGAGCAGATGAGAGTTTCATTGATTGGAGATTAGCCAAGAGACTTGGACTTAATTTTGTTCCCCTGTTGAGGCCTCTTGTAGCAAAGGCTCTGGATGGACGTTTATTGTGCCGAGTCACCCACCGTACTCGGCCCCTTCAACTAATCATCGCTAACGGCCACACTGAATCCCTGAGTTTTCATCTTTTTAACTCTCCTTCACACCCTCTTATTTTGGGCTACCCATGGCTGGTAAAACACAATCCCCACATGGACTGGTCCACCGGGAGAGTTTTGGGTTGGCATAAGGATTGTTTGGCCACATGTTTCCCTTCTGCTCCTGCTCCAGAGAGACCTCTGCCCTCCACCCATGTGACTGTTGCCCTAACTACTGCTGTCTCTACCCCTCTCCAAGCTGCAGCAGACTCTGATTTTCCGGATCTTAGCAGGGTGCCCACCTGTTACCGGGACCTGAAGGAGGTTTTCAATAAGACTCGTGCTGCCACCCTGCCTCCCCATCGACCCTATGACTGCTCCATTGACTTGTTCCCTGGGACCTCTCCCTCTAAGGGACATCTCTACTCCTTGTCTGGCCCCGAAAGGGAAACAATGAAGAAATACATTGACTCCTCCCTTGCTGCCGGGATAATTCGGCCTTCTTCCTCTCCGGCTGGAGCAGGCTTCTTCTTCGTCGACAAGAAGGATAAGACTCTTCGTCCATGTGTCGACTACAGAGGGCTAAATGACATTACCATAAAGAACAGGTACCCCCTTCCTCTTATCTCTTCAGCTTTTGAACTATTACAGGATGCAAAGATTTTTACTAAACTTGATCTTCGTAATGCTTATCATTTGGTAAGGATAAGGGAGGGGGATGAATGGAAGACTGCTTTCAACACCCCTTGTGGCCATTACGAATACCTTGTAATGCCATTTGGGTTAACCAATGCTCCAGCTGTTTTCCAGGCTCTGGTTAATGATGTTCTCCGTGACATGCTCAACCAGTTTGTTTTTGTCTATCTCGACGACATTCTCATCTTTTCTCCGGATGAGACGACCCACATCCAACATGTCCGCCAGGTGTTGCAGCGTCTCTTGGATAATCTACTCTTTGTGAAGGCAGAGAAGTGCGAGTTCCACGTCTCCACCGTCGCTTTCCTGGGAGTTGTCATTTCGGAGAACAGCATTCAGATGGACCCAGCAAAGGTTAGTGCAGTCACTGAGTGGCCTACACCTTCCAATCAGAAACTCATGCAACGATTTTTGGGCTTTGCAAATTTCTACAGACGTTTCATCAGAAACTATAGTTCTGTGGCTGCCCCACTGCATGCTTTAACCTCCCCCAAGGTGAAGTTCCAATGGTCCCCCCTAGCAGAACAGGCTTTTCAGAGGCTTAAGAGGAGCTTCACTTCAGCCCCTATTCTCACGCTTCCTGATCCACTTCAGCAGTTTGTGGTCGAAGTGGACGCTTCAGATGTGGGCGTTGGGGCAGTCATCTCTCAAAGGTCGAAGAAGGACAACAAGCTCCACCCCTGTGCTTTCCTGTCTCGGAAACTCTCCCCAGCCGAGAGAAACTATGATGTGGGTAACAGGGAGCTGTTGGCAATTAAGGTGGCTTTGGAGGAGTGGCGCCACTGGCTGGAGGGAACTGAGCACCCTTTCCTAGTCTGGACCGATCATAAGAACCTTCAGTACATCAGATCTGCAAGACGCCTCAACTCCAGACAAGCCAGGTGGGCCCTATTCTTTACCCGATTCAACTTCACCCTGTCATACCGTCCCGGTTCTAAGAACGCTAAAGCTGATGCTCTATCCCGCCTGTTTGATTCCGATCCAGCTCCTCGCACTCCCTCACTAATCATTCCCCCCTCTTGTGTAGTGGGGGCAGTCACATGGGACATTGAGGAGAGGGTCAGGCAGGCGAGTACTAATGTTTTGGTTCCCGACGGTTGCCCACAGAACCGGTTGTTTGTTCCTGACCCTCTTCTCTCACAGGTCATCCACTGGGCACATACTTCCCTCCTCTCCTGCCATCCTGGTGTTCGCCGCACCATGTTCTTCATTAAGCAGCGGTTCTGGTGGCCCTCCATGGAGAGGTCGGTCAAGGAGTACGTGGCAGCCTGTTCAGTTTGTGCCCGGAACAAGACTTCCCGTCAGCCCCCTTCTGGTCTTCTGCGCCCGCTCCCAGTGCCACATCGCCCCTGGTCTGACATCTCGTTGGATTTCGTCACAGGGTTGCCGCCGTCTCAAGGTAACACCACTATTTTGACAATTGTGGATAGATTTTCTAAGATGGTCCACTTTGTCCCGCTGCCTAAGTTGCCATCTGCCAGAGAGACAGCAGAGGCAGTGTTGTTCCATGTTTTCCGTCTCCATGGTTTCCCTAGGGATGTTGTGTCAGACCGGGGCCCACAGTTTACCTCACAGTTTTGGAAGGCTTTCTGCTCACTCATCGGTGCCACAGTCAGCCTCTCTTCTGGACATCATCCGCAGTCTAACGGCCAGACGGAGCGGCTGAATCAGGAGCTTGAGACCTGTCTACGCTGCCTGGTGTCTCAGAACCCTGCCACGTGGAGCACGCATCTGATTTGGGTGGAGTACGCACACAACACTTTGCCTAGTTCTGCTACTGGTCTCTCACCTTTTCAGTGTGCCCATGGATACCAACCACCATTGTTCCCCGACCTGGAGAAGGAGGTCAGTGTTCCATCTGCACATTCCCTCATCCGCCGATGTCATTGCACTTGGAGCCGGGCCCACCAGGTGCTACTACGGAGTTCAGCCCGTTATAAAAGGATGGCCGATCGCCGACGTATCTCTGCTCCTGCCTACCAACCTGGACAAAGTGTGTGGCTCTCTACTCGAGACCTGCCCCTTCGAGTGGAGTCTCGCAAACTGGCTCCTCGTTTTGTGGGTCCCTTCCCGGTATCCAAGGTCATAAATCCTGTGGCAGTACGGCTTCGACTACCTCGATCCTTGAGGGCCTATCCTACATTCCATGTGTCACGCATCAAACCAGTTAAAGTGAGTCCACTGGTCCCCACCTCCAGACCCCCTCCACCCCCCCGGTTTATTGATGGTGGACCTGTATATACTGTGAAACGCCTCTTGGCAGTTCGACCTAGAGGCCGGGGACGTCAGTACCTGGTTGACTGGGAGGGCTACGGTCCTGAGGAGAGGTCATGGGTCTCCACCAGTAATGTCAGTAAGGACCTCATCCAAGACTTTCAACGTCAACATCCTGAACAACCTGGGACGTCAGGTGCCGTCCCTAGAGGGGGGGGTACTGTAAGGGTTTAGCCAGCATGCTGATGTTTTTGTTATTGTTCCTGTTCTCATTGTTGTTTCTCTCATTTCAGTCTCAGTTTTCCTGCCCTTGATTGAACTCCACCTGCTTCCCTTCCCTAATTAGCCTCACCTGTGCCCCATTATCATCTCTCCCTCTGTCTATTTAGTCTGCATCCACAGTCCCTTCAGTGCCAGTTCGTCTTTGTTATTCCTAGCGTTCCAGCAGTGTTTTGCTTAGTATCTGATTCCACGTGTACCTGACCCAGCTTCGTGTCCTGACCCGGTTCCTGCCTACTCCTCGTCTGTTTTGTTAGCCTTATTGACTGATCTCCCGTGTACCGAACCTTGGATATAAAGACCTTTTGCATCCTAATCCTCTGTCTCCGAGTCGTGCTATTGAGTCCTCCACTTGTGTTCATTCAGTCGTTACAATCTATCTGAACGCTCTCAGTTTGTACGTGTTAACGATGAATCTTCAACGCAAACCAAAGTTAGCCATGGAATGCCACAGGGCTCAGTGCTTGGACCTATTTTGTTCACATTATATATGCTTCCGTTAGGCAATATTATAAGGAATCATTCCGTAAACTTTCATTGTTATGCGGATGATACTCAACTATATTTATCAATCAAGCCTGATGAAATTAATCATCTAAATAAAATTCAAGACTGCCTTAAGGACTTAAAAACGTGGATGACCTTAAACTTTTTGATGTTAAACACGACCAAAACTGAAGTTATTGTACTTGGCCCGAAGAATCTACGAAACAAATTATCTAAAGATATACTAACTATGGATGGCATTAATTTGGCCTCCAGTGAGACTGTAAGGAATCTTGGTGTTATATTTGATCAGGATTTATCCTTTAACGCCCACATAAAATCAATTTCAAGGACCGCCTACTTCCATCTACGTAACATTGCAAAAATCAGGCATATCTTGCCTCAAAGCGATGCAGAGAAACTAGTCCATGCATTTGTTACTTCTAGACTGGATTATTGTAACTCTTTATCAGGGAGTACCAAGAAGTCAATCAAGTCGCTTCAGCTGATTCAAAATGCTGCGGCTCGTGTACTAACCAGAGTTAGGAAAAGGGACCACATTACTCCTGTTCTGGCTGCCTTACACTGGCTCCCTATAGAACACAGGATAGAATTTAAAATTCTTCTTCTCGCCTACAAAGCCCTTAATGGGCAGGCGCCATCTTACCTTAAAGAACTCATTATACCCTACTGTCCTACTAGGGCACTGCGTTCCAAGAATGCAGGGTTGTTGGTTGTTCCTAGAGTCTCTAAAAGTACAATGGGAGCCAGAGCCTTTTCTAATCAAGCTCCACATTTGTGGAATCAGCTTCCAGTTTGTGTTCGGGCGGCAGACACCCTATCCGTTTTTAAGAGTGCGCTTAAGACCTTCCTTTTTGATAAAGCTTATAGTTAGGGCTGATTAGATTCAGCCCCTAGTTTTGCTGATATAGGCTTAGTTTGTCGGGGGACATCTTACTTCTTCCTTCTCTCTGTCTATACCTGTGTACTCTCATGTTCCGATGAACCCAGCTTCCCCAAATGTCTTTCCTTTTGGTGTCTATATACGCTGGGATCCGGAGTCATGGATGATCCTGCGGTCTTGTGTCCTGGATCGCGAGCGCTGGATCTTGAGTCGTGGCTGTGGTCCTGGATCATCGGTCCTGGATGGATATCCTCGTGGATTCATCTTCCTATTATACACACATGCATTTCCAAACATTTGGACTACCTATGTTGCAAATGTATTATCTTTTCAATTTACACACGGCATCTATTGCACGTCTGTCCGTCCTGGGAGAGGGATCCCTCCTCTGTTGGTCTCCCTGAGGTTTCTCTCATTTTTCCCTTTAAACCGGGTTTTCTTTGGATGTTTTTCCTTGTACGATGTGAGGGTCTAAGGACAGAGGGTGTCGTATTGTCATACTGATATTCTGTACACACTGTGAAGACCACTGAGACAAATGTAACATTTGTGATATTGGGCTATATAAATAAACATTGATTGATTGATTGATTGATTGATATAGCACCTTTCAGCACCAGGCAATTCAAGGTGCTTTACAAAAATGAAAGACATTCAGACAAAGGCGTTTAAAAACAGTAAAAGATAATAAAAGAAACATTAAAAGAAAAACAAAAAATTAAAGACATTAAGAAAATGGCATTTAAAATCAGTCATTAAAAAGCAAAGCTAATAAAATAAACATTAAAAGATAAAAGTTACAGTGCAGTCTAAGATATAAATAGTTCAATTATTTCGGTATTTTTTATTTATTCACAGAACCTCCCTTTGGAAATCCGAACATTTCCGTTCCGATTGTTAATTTAGACTGATTGTTTTCACCTTGTTATGCTCGCATGACGTCCACAATCGGACCCTCAGGAGGGTGTACTAGCCTCCTACTCTGCTTTGCGTTCCATAACAAAGTCTTGAAGTGTTACCTGAACACCCCGTGTTACCAAAACACTATTTTTCACCCGTCGGTGCTGTGATACTTGTTCCTCAGTACAAATCACCCAAAAACTGATCGTAAACCCTGGCTACGATGGATATCCCAAATATCCTACTTTCGAGCAGTCCCTCTCATAAATGTCATGGAGAAATTAATTAAGTTTAAATTTAAAACACTAAAAGAAAAAGTACATGGATAAAAGTTACAGTGCAGTCTAAGATATGAATAGTTCAATTAAAAGCAGCGACAAAAAGAAAAGTCTTCATGCTGGATTTAAAAGTAGTCAGAGTTGCAGCGGACCTGCAGGTTTCTGGGAGTTTGTTCCAGATGTTTGGAGCATAATAACTGAACGCTGCTTCTCCATGTTTAGTTCTGACTCTGGGGACAGGAAGCTGACCAGTCCCTGAAGACCTGAGAGATCTGGATGGTTCATCATTTAGCAGGAGGTCAGTAATGTATTTTGGGCCTAAACCATTCAGTGCTTTATAAACCAGCAGCAGTATTTAGAAATCTATTCTTTGACACACAGGAAGCCAGTGTAAAGACTTCAGAACAGGAGTGATGTGATCCACTTTCTTAGTGTTAGTGAGGACTCGAGCAGCGGCGTTCTGAATCAGCTGCAGCTTCCTAATAGATGTTTTAGTGAGACCTGTGAAGACACCATTGCAGTAGTCGAGTCTACTGAAGATAAAAGCATGGACGAGTTTCTCCAGATCCTGCTGTGACATTAGTCTTTTAATCCTAGATATGTTCTTAAGGTGATATTAGGCTGATTTAGTAACTGTTTTAATGTGACTGTTGAAACTCAGGTCAGAGTCCATGACTACACCTAGATTTCTGGCTCTATATGTTGGTTTGAACATTGCAGACTGAAGCTCAGCGCTAACTTTTATACGTTCTGCCTTGGCTCCAAAAACCATTACCTCAGTTTTAATGAAGTACACACATGACCTCACCATCTCTCAGAGAGCGACCTGTGCAGCAACACGTCTCAACACGTCTCAACACGTCTCAACACGTGTCCGTACTGAGAGCTGAGACTGAGCTGCTGTGATGCAACATGTGAGGAGAAAGAACACCATGTGGTCCAGCTGGAGTCTCCTCTTCCTCCTGATCCCTCTCTCTCTCTCTGACACCTCCTCTGCCTCCTGATCCCTCTCTCTCTCTCTGACACCTCCTCTGCCTCCTGATCCCCCTCTCTCTCTCTCTGACACCTCCTCTGCCTCCTGATCCCTCTCTCTCTGACACCTCCTCTGCCTCCTGATCCCTCTCTCTCTCTCTCTCTCTGACACCTCCTCTTCCTCACATACACGTCTTCTTCAAGTCAGAGTCTTCTTCATCTCCTCCTCTTCCTCCTGCTCTTCCTCCTGGTCTCTTCATCTCCTCCTCTTCCTCCTGCTCTAACCCTCCTGGTCTCTTCATCTCCTCCTCTTCCTCCTGCTCTAACCCCCCTGGTCTCTTCATCTCCTCCTCTTCCTCCTGCTCTGACCCTCCTGGTCTCTTCCTCTCCTCCTCTTCCTCCTGCTCTGACCCTCTTGGTCTCTTCATCTCCTCCTCTTCCTCCTCCTCTTCCTCCTGGTCTCTTCCTCTCCTCCTCTTCCTCCTGCTCTAACCCTCCTGGTCTCTTCATCTCTTCCTCTTCCTCCTCCTCTTCCTCCTGGTCTCTTCCTCTCCTCCTCTTCCTCCTGATCTAACCCCCCTGGTCTCTTCATCTCTTCCTCTTCCTCCTGCTCTTCCTCCTGGTCTCTTCATCTCCTCCTCTTCCTCCTGCTCTAACCCCCCTGGTCTCTTCATCTCCTCCTCTTCCTCCTGCTCTAACCCTCCTGGTCTCTTCCTCTCCTCCTCTTCCTCCTGCTCTGACCCTCTTGGTCTCTTCATCTCCTCCTCTTCCTCCTCCTCTTCCTCCTGGTCTCTTCCTCTCCTCCTCTTCCTCCTGCTCTAACCCTCCTGGTCTCTTCATCTCCTCCTCTTCCTCCTCTTCCTCCTGGTCTCTTCCTCTCCTCCTCTTCCTCCTGATCTAAACCCCCTGGTCTCTTCATCTCTTCCTCTTCCTCCTGCTCTTCCTCCTGGTCTCTTCATCTCCTCCTCTTCCTCCTGCTCTAACCCCCCTGGTCTCTTCATCTCCTCCTCTTCCTCCTGCTCTTCCTCCTGGTCTCTTCATCTCCTCCTCTTCCTCCTGCTCTAACCCTCCTGGTCTCTTCATCTCCTCCTCTTCCTCCTGCTCTAACCCCCCATGGTCTCTTCATCTCCTCCCTCTTCCTCCTGCTCTGACCCTCCTGGTCTCTTCATCTCCTCCTCTTCCTCCTGCTCTGACCCTCCTGGTCTCTTCCTCTCCTCCTCTTCCTCCTGCTCTGACCCTCCTGGTCTCTTCCTCTCCTCCTCTTCCTCCTGCTCTGACCCTCCTGGTCTCTTCCTCTCCTCCTCTTCCTCCTGCTCTGACCCTCCTGGTCTCTTCCTCTCCTCCTCTTCCTCCTGGTCTCTTCCTCTCCTCCTCTTCCTCCTCCTCTAACCCCCCTGGTCTCTTCATCTCCTCCTCTTCCTCCTGGTCTCTTCCTCTCCTCCTCTTCATCCTGCTCTGACCCTCCTGGTCTCTTCATCTCCTCCTCTTCCTCCTGGTCTCTTCCTCTCCTCCTCTTCCTCCTGCTCTGACCCTCTTGGTCTCTTCATCTCCTCCTCTTCCTCCTCCTCTTCCTCCTGGTCTCTTCCTCTCCTCCTCTTCCTCCTGCTCTAACCCTCCTGGTCTCTTCATCTCCTCCTCTTCCTCCTCCTCTTCCTCCTGGTCTCTTCCTCTCCTCCTCTTCCTCCTGATCTAACCCCCCTGGTCTCTTCATCTCTTCCTCCTGCTCTTCCTCCTGGTCTCTTCATCTCCTCCTCTTCCTCCTGCTCTAACCCCCCTGGTCTCTTCATCTCCTCCTCTTCCTCCTGCTCTTCCTCCTGGTCTCTTCATCTCCTCCTCTTCCTCCTGCTCTAACCCTCCTGGTCTCTTCATCTCCTCCTCTTCCTCCTGCTCTAACCCCCATGGTCTCTTCATCTCCTCCTCTTCCTCCTGCTCTGACCCTCCTGGTCTCTTCATCTCCTCCTCTTCCTCCTGCTCTGACCCTCCTGGTCTCTTCCTCTCCTCCTCTTCCTCCTGCTCTGACCCTCCTGGTCTCTTCCTCTCCTCCTCTTCCTCCTGCTCTGACCCTCCTGGTCTCTTCCTCTCCTCCTCTTCCTCCTGCTCTGACCCTCCTGGTCTCTTCATCTCCTCCTCTTCCTCCTGGTCTCTTCCTCTCCTCCTCTTCCTCCTCCTCTAACCCCCCTGGTCTCTTCATCTCCTCCTCTTCCTCCTGGTCTCTTCCTCTCCTCCTCTTCCTCCTGCTCTGACCCTCCTGGTCTCTTCATCTCCTCCTCTTCCTCCTGGTCTCTTCCTCTCCTCCTCTTCCTCCTGCTCTAACCCCCCTAGTCTCTTCATCTCCTCCTCTTCCTCCTCCTCTTCCTCCTGGTCTCTTCCTCTCCTCCTCTTCCTCCTGCTCTAACCCCCCTGGTCTCTTCATCTCCTCCTCTTCCTCCTCTTCCTCCTGGTCTCTTCCTCCTGCTCTAACCCCCCTGATCTCTTCATCTCCTCCTCTTCCTCCGCCTCTTCCTCCTGGTCTCTTCATCTCCTCCTCTTCCTCCTGCTCTAACCCCCCTGGTCTCTTCATCTCCTCCTCTTCCTCCTGCTCTCTTCATCTCCTCCTCTTCCTCCTGCTCTGACCCTCCTGGTCTCTTCATCTCCTCCTCTTCCTCCTCCTCTTCCTCCTGGTCTCTTCATCTCCTCCTCTTCCTCCTGCTCTGACCCTCCTGGTCTCTTCATCTACTCCTCTTCCTCCTGCTCTGACCCTCCTGGTCTCTTCATCTCCTCCTCTTCCTCCTCCTCTTCCTCCTGGTCTCTTCATCTCCTCTTCTTTCTCCTGCTCTGACCCCCCTGGTCTCTTCATCTCCTCCTCTTCCTCCTGGTCTCTTCATCTCCTCCTCTTCTTCCTGCTCTTCCTCCTGGTCTCTTCTCAGATATGTCTTTGTGTTTGTTGTTGTTGTTGTTGTTGTTGTTGTTGTTGTTGTTGTTGTTGTTGACTCACTCCAGCTAGCCTGCAAGAGTCTACTTGTGAAAAGCACTGGTACACATGCTTGTATAACTTGACACGTTAGGGCCGTGCAGCTGATAAGTAGCCTGTAATACATATAAATCAGTATGTATCAAACGCACACAGGCATAATCACTGATGTTCCGCTGTAACGGTGGTGGACTCATCAGAACAGAGTGGGCGAGCTGACCAATCAGAGCACAGTGGGCTCACAGGGAGGGGGAGGAGCTCCAACAGGCCGAGTAGGACAGAGAGTGAATACACATGCTGTACAGAGATGCTGTGAGAAACCAATGTGAGTTTGGAACATTGAACAAAGTGAATCTATTCTAGTGGACCTCAACGATGGAGTTATGATCAGTAGAGATGACATGACACCTTCTTACGCTCCTCTCGTGGTAAACTGCATATCCTGTCAGATTTGTTCCCAGCAATGAAACATATTGTGTCCTCATTTCAGTGTGTCAACTGCAGCGGTGACAAAAGTACTCAGATGCTTTACTTGAGTCAAAGTACCAATACATTATTGTCGAAATACTCCATTAAAAGTCCTACTTGAGTAAGTACAAAATTATTATCACGTTTTTTTTTACTTAAAGTATGAACAGTAAAAGTAATTATTGTGCAGGAAAACTGCCTTTATGTTTGTATATAATGATATTTATATAGGTGACATGTCTAGATAATACTGTTGCATCAAGTAGCTTTTTACTATTGTAGAGAAACACAGTTCTGATTGACTTTTGTAAAATATGTAAATATGTTTGACTCTTTTGAAACTTAAAGAGTCTAGTTTAGTTTTTTAGAGATACATGTTGTTAAAAGTAGCTAAAGCTGTTAAATACATGTTGAGCAGTAATATTACATGTTTTCCCTTCTAAATGCAGAAGTACAAAGTAGAATTTACTCAAAATGTTAAAGTATCATAAATATGTTGCTAAAGATCCAATCGTCTGCATTATTCTGAAATCCAATAGAAATACACCACAGTTTGTGTTGATGGAGCAATGCTGACTTCAGGGTCGGCCTACAACAATACGTTATCAGTGCTTCACTCTTCAGGAACTGCTCAGTCACAACCACTTAACATGGGGTGTGAAATCAAATGTTCCTCGACACAGGTTCTGTTCAGCTACAGAACTTCTGTGTCGAAAGCTTTCAAATAAAATGTAGGCTGAAAATTGAAAAACCTGAAATGGACAATGTCACTGGTTTTGTTTGCACTGCAGCCGGCAACATGATTCTACGTGATGACAATGTGCTGCCCTCTGTGTTGCTGAGCAGCATGAGATACATTGTGTCCCTCATGTCCAGCTTCATATCAGTCTGTAGTGTCTCTACTGGGACATGTCTCCATGCTTTAATGTTCAAAAAGCTCTTTATTGTCCTCATTCTGCCTGTGCTGCAGCACCTCTTTTCACCCTCTGTCTGAAACCAGAGCCCAGTCTGCTCTGATTGGTTAGCTGGCCGGCTCTGTTGTGATTGGTCAACCACCTAGAGATGACCCGCCTCTTAGCCTATAAGGTACACTGTGTTATGGCGCTAGATAATTGAAGCGTGAGTGTTACATAGTGATGTCACTATGTTATATAAATAAACAAAGGAGTCCAATGGAGGTGTCTCAGACGGGGGGAGTGTGTGGGACCATTTACATCAGGGGTTCTCAACGTTTTGATGAGTGAGGGCCACTTTAGGTACCCAATATTGGATTGAGGGCCGTCCCAAGAAAAAAACGGAACACAAAATAATTCCAAAACAAATCCTTTCTTTATTGTACTAACCAATTACCGCAACTCGCGAGATGCCTAGTTGCCATGCAACCAGTAGTCTAGCAAACTTTCCACAAGCTGTCATTCATAATTTAGGAATGACAACCCAGGGGGCGCAGTTTTACCATTCTTAAATTCCATTCTAATTCTTACTAGATACGACCAGGGAGGATTAAAATATAACGCATGCATTTCAGCGTGTCACGTTAACTATCGCAGGGCCGCCAGAAACATTTCCGCGGGCCGCCATTGGCCCGCGGGCCGCACTTTGAGAACCCCTGATTTACATGTACATGAACCTACAAAAAAAACCTACAAGAAAGGGAAGAATCTATGCCTCTTCAAAATATGTGAAGGTAACCAATACATCCATTTGCCAACAGTGGACCGGCACACCAGAACAGGACAACTTGATCATCATAATAGCCGAAGCTGCTCTACTCACGTCCCCCCCCAGTGACGGCTGCAGGTCGCACTCTGCAGTGGGGCTCAGGTCCTGCCTCATGACCCAGATGGGCTCCTTGGGCTCGTCAGGAGTGTACGGGGATCTCACGGTCCTGGTCTTCACCTCCTCTATTGCCTCCTTAATGTCCTTGATTGCCAGGGAGATGGCGTCCCTCTTGTCCTGGCTGTTCCTCACGGCGACCGGCTCCTCTGAAGGACTTACACACCGAGTCATGTCTGTCCCCGTGTTGGCAGCTTCATGGTTTGTGTTAGAGTCGGCCTGAGACTCATCTTGGGCTTTTTCCTCTCCTTCCAGGAGCTCACTTTCTTCATCTATGGTGCCTTCAAGAGCACGATGAAGACTCTGAGAGCTCAGGCTTTCTTTCACCTCAGCCACGATGGTGTCGATGTCCTCGTCCTGGTCGCAGCTGTCGGCGCGCGGGTACGGGGCGAACTCTGCCTCCTTCTCCGGGCTATCTGACTCGCCGTCCGAGCGCTCGTCGTAGTGCCGCAGGCGGGAGCCCACCGCTTCCTGCTGATGGTAGTCTCCCCCTGCCGCCTGACCCTCGAACAGTTTGAAGCCGGCACGCCTCTGCCGGAGCGACTCTGTGTCCTCGGCCCCGTCCGCAGCAGATGGAACTGATGTGGGAGTATCGCAGATCTCCTCGTAAACACGCTCTGAGAGTGAGTATATGTCATATGGCTCGGAGTAGGCTTCGTCCCCGAGAGCAGCGTCCAGACTCTCCAGGCTCTGACCGTCCGACACGTCGCCCCTCCCACTGGAGGGGCTGAGGGGCTGGGTGTAGACGTAGTTGGAGTAGCCGGCGTGCAGCATCTCCTCGGCTTCACCCTGTCTCTGGGGGCTTTGGACCTCAGGCAGGGGTTCAGGTGGCGGAGGGGGGAAGTGAGGATGGAGATGTTGCTGCTCAGCCTCGGCACTCTCAGTGTACCCCTCCGCCTCAGGCCTCAGCTGGACCTCGTAGTTCCCGGTGTCGTCCTCGGCCTCTGCCTGCCCCTCCGGCTCCAGAGACACCACCAGCTGGCCGTCGTCGCCCTCGGCCCGGTCTGTGTGGGTGTGGAAGTTGCTCTCGGTGCTGGCTGAGCGGGCCAGCGCTGAATCGTCTCGCTCCCGCTCGTCCTCCTGGCTCCTCTGGGCGCGCCGCTGCTTCTCATGCTGGGCCAGGTGCTGCGTTCGCTCCGCCTCCCTCTGCTGCCTCTGCCGGTGCCTCTGCTGCTGGGCTCTGACCCGGGCCTCGCTGTCCCCCTGTCTGCGGTATCGCGTCACTGCGGGTCGGGGGATGGGCTGTGGAGGCTCCTCTGTTTCCTCCTGTGGCCCCCTGTGCTGCTGAGGCCCCCTCACTCTGCTCCCAGCACCTCCTCCCGCAGGGGCCTCAACGCGCCTGTAGCGTTTCTCCTGGTTGCTGTGGTTACGGGACCGGCTGTTGTGGTTGTTGTGGCGGTGGCGAGGGGGGGCGTCGGCCTCCTCCATAACCTCCTGGCCGAGCTCCGTCTCCTGGGGGTTCATGGCTGTCTGGTCCTGGTCCGTGGAGCTGTGTCAGTGAGAGGGTTCAGTCCCTCATCAGCAGGAGAGTCTGGAGGTCAGAGCAAAGGCTTCTGGGAAGAGCCTGAGAGAGGTAGACAAAAAGGTGGGGAAACAGAAGGGGACATTAAAGTAACATGTATGTTGTTTCTGGGTGCGGTGTGATTTTTAATTAGTGCGAATTCTGTTTACTCAATGGGAGGGTAAGACATAATGCCGTGTTCGCTACCTAGCGCCACGTGTTGTGATGTCTGTTTTTGTTTATAATGTCGCGAGTTCTTATCATGGAGTGATGATCTAGATACCTATCGATTCTGTGTATTCTCACGATGCTAATCGATATGTTGGATGTGCAGTTACGATAAGTAATAAGGGTGTTATACCGTGTTTTCTGTGTAAACGGCGTTAGCATTTTTTCGCACAGGGCTAATTCAGAGGCTCAGCGTGAGCTTTGTGTTTTTTTTGCAAAAAAAAAGAAAAGAGATCAGTTAGCTGAGTTTCTTCCCGTTACATGGATATGAAACATTCATAGTTTATTCAATCTTAAGAAGCCCTCAGACGCTGTTTCCTGCAGATGATGCGTTTTTCCACCCGGGGGCGGGCCGATGGGGTCCAACAGGTTAAGGCCCATTGTAAATCAAGCCTGATCTGTCCACAGAGCAGCAGCTGCACACCTTTAGTAAATCTGCCAAAAATGCCACATTATGGACCCGAAGGTACACAAAAAGCAGATTCCGACGCTCCTCACGGTCCTGACATCCTCCACGCGTTGACATTTTACGAAAGCAGCTACCGTTTTTAAACTATAGTTAGAAATGTAAGAGGTGTATTTCTCATTCAGAACAATGGAAAGGCTCTCCTTTCACAGCACATCTCCATGGAAACCTTTGATCTCTGGGCTCACACACAGGTGTTATGTTATGTAGAATTGCTAACAAAGCACTTATATACTAATAAAGGGCTGGCTTATCTAAAGCCAGTTGAGTAGCACTTAAGTAGCAGTAGTGACATATGGTTTTAGTCGAAAAGTTTGCAGTCAAAATATTCTGGTGCTTTCCCAATTATGTTCACTTCTTAATACACATTCATTCACTACTACTTACATCTGATATCTAACTCCTTCAGCCTACTTTCAGCTGCAGAAACCATTCAACTATTACATTATTCAGCTATTTCAGGACATTGAGGCATGTTGTTGTTAATACCTTTTTTAAACCTTTTCTTTTAAATATTAAGCTTCTTCACTATTTTTCCTACTCTTCCAGTTTAACATTTCACTTTCAAGTTTTCAACAAAGTCATTGCAATGCATTTGAGCTGTAACAATTTGATTCAAATCATTCAATTTTTCTGCATTTCTCCGCTAAGTTCAGCAACACACTTACTTGGTTTGTAGCTAAAAGCAGCTTTAAAGACCGAATACATCTTTCATAAACAAGTTTGTCTTTTGTTGCATTGAATAAAATAATAAAGAAATCAATCTAAAATTGTAGGAACAAAGCAACTTCCCCACAAGTGGATAAAGAAGACGTACACCCCATAATTTACAAGAAAGCAAGCAGCCAACCATACCCATAAATTATCTTAGACATAATCTAAACATTCCCATCATTAAACTATAAAACCCTCCACACTGAAAGAACTGAAAAGATATTCATCAAGAGTAATGAAGGAAAAGTGTTACTTGTGAAAGACAGTGGGGACTTCTCCAGATACTAACAATGTCTACATGTCTGCCTCTGCCCCAAGACATTCTGAAATCCGACAATAATAAGGATACCCCTTGCACTATTATTGGTTAAGTGACCATAAGTAACCCACATTTACAAATGCGCTGTTAGTCTTCACTGCAGCACGCACCACAAGGACATGCTGAGATATGGGTGTACCATTCTATCTGTAAGGCATTCAAAATGTATGAAAATAAATAGGAATAAAAACGAAGTCAAACTACAATACATCTTACAAGGAAGAGAAGATCTGCATATGCCTCTTTTACCACTATTTCACCAATGTGCAATAATGTAAAAAACAAACAAAGACGATGACACCACAACAACATGTGCAATATGTTCTGCTAATATTATTATTACTACTGGCTGCTACTCCTAGTTAGTCCATCACTTGTAACAGGGATCTTTACGTAACTATAGTAATTTTACTACTGTTATATATCACCCTTCATTCTACAATGCTACACTTATTTTATTTCAGAAATACTGTTGCTACTTACTTATCTACCTGAATGTGTTTCTGTTCAATTGTAATGTTTTTTTCTCATTTTAAATGCTATGTGCATACTTTTTATATAACAGTGTTCTATTTTCTTCATCTATATAAGACAGAACACTTAGACACATCTCATGTTGGGGCTGGGAAACATCAGAGCAGACGGAGGGCAAATTTGCCCTCCGTGGGACTAAAAAAGGTATTCTGATTCTAAAACTGAAGCAGGATAACAGTATAAAGCCACAGCAGTGACCCCTAGAGGCAGACATCTTCATTACACTCTAAAAGATGGATAAACCAACAAAGGCACTCACTTGTGTTCACGGGCAACATGACCATGACATTTACATGGTCGTTAAAGGCAAGGCAAGGCAAGTTTATTTATATAGCACCTTTCAACACATGGCAATTCAAAGTGCTTTACAAAAAATGAAAGACATTAAGAAAAGGGCATTTAAAACCAGTCATTAAAAAGAAAAGCTAATAAAATAAACATTAAAAGAAAAATACATGGATAAAAGTTACAGTGCAGTTTAAGATGTGAATAGTTCAATTAAAAGCAGCGACAAAAAGAAAAGTCTTCAGCCTGGATTTAAAAGTAGTCAGAGTTGCAGCGGACCTGCAGGTTTCTGGGAGTTTGTTCCAGATATTTGGAGCATAATAACTGAACGCTGCTTCTCCATGTTTAGTTCTGACTCTGGGGACAGAAAGCTGACCAGTCCCTGAAGACCTGAGAGATCTGGATGGTTCATCAGTTTAGCAGTAGGTCAGAAATGTATTTTGGGCCTAAACCATTCAGTGCTTTATAAACCAGCAGCAGTATTTAGAAATCTATTCTTTGACACACAGGAAGCCAGTGTAAAGACTTCAGAACAGGAGTGATGTGATCCACTTCCTTAGTGTCAGTGAGGACTCGAGCAGCGGCGTTCTGAATCAGCTGCAGCTTCCTAATAGATGTTTTAGTGAGACCTGTGAAGACACCATTGCAGTAGTCCAGTCTACTGAAGATAAAAGCATGGACAAGTTTCTCCAGATCCTGCTGTGACATTAGTCTTTTAATCCTAGATATGTTCTTTAGGTGATAGTAGGCTGATTTAGTAACTGTTTTAATGTGACTGTTGAAACACAGGTCAGAGTCCATGACTACACCTAGATTCCTGGCTCTATCTGTTGTTTTGAACATTGCAGACTAGGGGTGTAACGGTTCACAGAAGTCACGGTTCGGTTCGTACCTCGGTTTGGGGGTCACGGTTCGGTACGGTTCGGTACAACAAGAAAAAGAAAGAAAAAAGTCCCAAATGCCTAATTCCAGGTTGGTTGTTATTTATTTTTGAACAGTAGTGCAAGTTTCAGTTTAAAAATAAGGAACTCTGACATTTTGAATAATTAACTGTATTAAACAGATAAAAACAAACCACAAACAGCACCCCACACTCTCAGATGGCCATAATATCTATAATGGCTGATGTCAAACAAAAAGGTTTCATCAAGCTGCAAAACTAAAAAGTGTTTCAAGAGCGCAAAGTCGTTGAAAAACATATGCCAAAAGCTTCCGTTATTTATTTTGGTCTCACGGCTTTCATGTCTATTGGCTTCTTAAAAACAGCGGGGATCAGCTGTTGAACTGCTGTTGTCTTTTGCCGGGCTCCGGTGATTGGCAAATCTGGGTTATGCCTTCTGATATGATATAGCATGTTTGGCGTGTGTTACCATTAGCATACAGCACCTCTGACTGACAACGCCGACACACCGTCCTTGTCCGATCCACCACTCGCACTCCATTGTTATTGTAGTCCACAGGGAACCCGAAATGTTCCTACACAGCTGATTTAAAAGAAGCAGGTGGGTTCTAGCTCCTGAGTGTTATCTGAAATCGCCATACTAACTTTTTTTCTTCTAGTATTTTGTTCGTTTTGTTGTTGTGTTTCTTCTTGTTCTTCATTTGTTGTTTAAGGGCGGCTGGCAAACAGCTTTTAGGCGCAATACCGCCCCCTGAATTATAAATAGTGTAATGGATACTGCCCTGAATGACTTTTTCCCACTCGTAAAAAAAAAGGTGTATTCGCCGTGTGACTGTATGTGCCGAACCGTGACGTCCGAACCGTGACAGTACGGGACGAATACGGATACCGTTACACCCCTATTGCAGACTGAAGCTCAGCGCTAACTTTTATACGTTCTGCCTTGGCTCCAAAAACCATTACCTCAGTTTTATCTTTGTTTAATTGGAGAAAGTTCTGACACATCCAGTCATTGATTTGTTCAATGCACTTACTCAGTGTTTTAACTGGAGAATAGTCTCCTGGTGAAATGGTTATGTTAATTTGTTGTGTCATCCGCATAGCTATGGTAACTTATTTTGTTGTTCTTCATTATCTGAGCCAGTGGTAGCATGTAGATGTTAAAGAGAAGAGGCCCCAAGATGGAGCCTTGAGGTACCCCACATGTCATTTTTGTCAACTCAGATGTGTATTTACCTATAGAAACAACAATTTTTCTGTCCTTTAAGTAGGATTCAAACCAATTTAGAACTATTTCCGAAAGTCCCACCCAGTTTTCTAGTCGGTCTAGTAATATGTTGTGGTCAACAGTGTCAAACGCAGCACTGAGATCTAATAATACTAACACTGAAGTTCTGCCACTGTCGGTGTTTAAGTGGATGTCATTAAAGACCTTTACAAGAGCAGTCTCAGTGCTGTGGTTTGGACGAAAGCCTGACTGGAACACATCGAAACAGTTATTTAAATGCAAGAAATTACTCAACTGTTGAAAAACAACTTTTTCAATGATTTTACCTAGAAATGGCAGGTTTGATATGGGCCTGTAATTGTTCATCACTGAAGCCTAGATTATTCTTTTTTAAGAGCGGTTTAATGACTGCAGTTTTCAGGGCCTGTGGAAAAATACCTGAGTGAAGAGATTTGTTTACTATATGAAGTAGATCTGAGGCCATGCAACAAAAAACATCTTTGAAAAAAATCCTGTTGGAATAACATCAAGGCAGCAGGAGGAGGACTTCAGAAGTTGAATAATGTCCTCTAGGTTTTATCATTAATCTGATGGAATTGTGTCATGGTGTTTGAATTGATATTAGGTGGACATAGGGACAACACATTTGCTGTACCTGATGCAGAGGCACTGACTGCTTGTCTGATTTTCTGAATTGTGTCAGAGAAGAAGGAGGCGGAGTCATTGCAGGCCCTGGTATGGTTAAAGACATTACAAGGATCAAAAAGAATGCGCTTATCACAAACTATGTCTATTTTTCCATCAACCTGACAAGTAACAAACTGTTGACTCTGAAAAAACTGTTGTCCATCATGGAAGTACTGTACCTAAGTATAAGTTTGAAGTATTTGTACTTGACTTGAGTATTTCTATTTTTTGCTTTTTTATTCTTTATGCTTCTACTCCACCACTATTCAGAGTTAAATCGTGTATTTGTACTCCTCTACATATTTACCTTTAGTTACTTCACAGATCTGGATGAATGATGTGAAATATAATCAAGTGTTGAATCAGACTTTAGTTCCACCTGGAGTAAATCCACCAGCTACCCTGCAGTCTACAAAGTACTTCAGACTAGCTGCACCTTCACCAGCTACCCTGCAGTCTACAAAGTACTTCAGACTAGCTGCACCTTCACCAGCTTTGAGAACACTTTCATGATCAATCATTATAAAACATATCATATATATTATTCTGAAATGGACCAATCTGCACAATGACCACTTTTACTTTTGGTACTTTAAAGGAGACATATCATGATATATTTTAATAATATATTGTAGGGCCATGCCTATATAAGGTATATTTATATGTTTTCTTTTTCAAAATACCAAACAGATCATGCATTTTAGCCATGCCTCATTTTGCTCTAATTTGCTCTCCTCCACCCCTGTCTTTGCATGCGCTGCAGCTGACCACGCCCCCCTGCAAAGGAGGGGGCCGAGTTATGAGCGTCATGTTACCATGCTGTTACCATGCTGTTACCATGCTGTTACCATGCTGTTACCATGCCACGGCAACCTCTCCTTCCCCTGATTGGTGGAGAGTTGGCCATATAGGCGGAGCTCCTCGTCACTGACGTCAGACTATAGAGTGGCGAAGTCCCTCCCCTTCCGGTGGAGCTCTATGGGACCTTATTTCGAAAAAAGTATGTATTTGGAGAGAAAGATTATCTTTCGATTCCGTTTGAATTGTGCCACAAATTACACATATGATGTTTGTCAATTTAAAAGATAATTTTGCAAGTAAAAAAAAATGAATAATGGGTCGTAAAACTGTAAAGTAACACATTTATTTGTGTGAAACGCTGAATGAACTACATCTCTGGTCTCGCAGACTCTCACAACAACACACGTCACCAAGATGGCCGTCACTACTGTCATGTCAACAAAAAGATTGAATACCCTCACTATCACCACAATGAAACACGTCCAGAAGAATGTCATGCAAAGCTGCCTGCCTGCCTTCCTTTGATTCTCTCTGAACTGCCTGGTCTTTTTAATGTTTAATGTCAACCATTTGTGCAGATAGCATGAAGTACAAAAGATCGGCGATCGCCGATGCTAGCGTTAGCATTTTTCCCGCGGGCTTAAATTGTGTATTATAGAATGATCACACCGGTGATAATACTCTTCAAAGGGTTCACGAAATTTGACTACTACTCTTACTGTTTAACATTTTGGGTTAATTAATGTTACTTCATATTAAGGCTAATAAAAATGACAAGGCTGTAATGCTAACTAACGTGCTAGCTACTAGCTAGGTAGCTAACTTGTCCCAGCCACTCCTGGTCCTTTCATCAGACAGGGAAGCGAAAGAACAAGCAAGACCCATTGCTGGTATTATGATAACCTGGCACTAAGCACACAGGCATCTTGTTAAAGTTATCTTATTTTCGCCAGCGCCATATAGATAGATTATATCTATATGGCACTGATCTTAGCTATCTCTTAGTGGAGGAAAACAATTGTGACATCACTTACGCGACTCTGGGATTTGTAGTCTTTCTAGTTGCGTATTTTTCATTATCTTATATTTCAACAGTTTTACGACAAACTGTGACTTTTTTGACATGGAAAATATCTTTTAAGATTGACAAACATCATATGTGTAATTCATGGCACAATTCAAACGGGATCAAAAGATACGTTTTCTCTCTCCATTGACTTCAATACATTATTTTTCCGAAATAAGGTCCCATGGACCGGAAGTAGATGGGCGTGACTTCGCCACTCTATTGTCAAATCTGGATCAGTCTGTATCAGATCCGTTGCAGCCCTGTTTTTAGAGATTTGGGGTATGGAGGAAAAGAGAGAGGGTTGTGCTTTCTGACACTTGGTGAGTTCCCTGACACACCGGGGACACATATTCATGTATAAAATATGTACAAAGGTGCATTTTGCATGATAGGTCCCCTTTAAGTATATTTAGATGCTAATACTTTTGTCCTTTTACTAGAGTAACATTTTTAATGCAGGTCTTTTACTTGTAACAGAGTATTCCTACACTCCGGTATTATTTTTTTTACTCAGGTACAAGATCTGAGTACTTCTCCCACCTCTGCCTACAGTGGACTATTTACAACAAAAAGCATACTTTCATATCATGAAGGTAACATATTTCTATTGAATCAAGGACGTTTTTCTTTCTTTTTTTCTCATTCAGCCGTACACTTTACACAGATAAATAATTGTTTAAGTAAAAAGACCTAACTTAACAAG